>JAVJIF010010015.1:0-114158 GCA_038442645.1 Agave tequilana
TTTTGTATTTTTTGCAAAATTTTAAACCCCCATTTTCCCTATTTACCCCCAAATTTTCTCTCTGGTTTTTTTTCCTTTTTCCAAATTGAATGGCAAATTCAAAATTAAAAAAAAAAACAATAAAAAAGCTGAGACGCGTTGGACCCGTCTCGGCGAATCCGGGTCACCCGATTTGTTACCCGGTTCTCTTGACCCGTCTTGTTGGATTCGTTACGAGACGGGTTGAACCCGTCTCGTAACGAATTCGTTGGCCAAACGGGACAAATGACCAGATTCGTCCAGTTAGCCATCCCTAATCCTAGGTTCAAGACTATGTTCTTTGTTTAAAGAGGGGGCAAAAAGATTGAAGTTTTTGCAGTCCTTAAAACCTGCAATGTGTCCATTATGGTCCTTAAAATGTAGGTGTCCTGGGACTTGGCAAGTCCTACTTGGGCCAGAGCATGACCATGAGCGATACTCAAATCTACTGTATCACCCAATGTCGGGCTACACTGCTGCACTGAGATTTTGTCTGTTCTCTTCGTGTATGGTATTCCTAATTTCCTATACCAGTGTATCCAGGCAAAATCTTCTTATTTTCACCAGGCTACAATTTCGTGTTTTATCTATGCCAAGATAGTTTGTATAGGAGATTTGCTCAACGTTTGTAATATTTATCCTCTCAATGCATTAGGAATTAGCCCATATTAGATGATCAACAGTCCTCCCCCCTCTTCTATCAATGCTCTGGAGTTGTCATGATCTTATTTTTCTTTTAACTAAGTCAGACTGCAGGTTTTGCATTGGATGGATGCTTTTCTATCAGTTTTTGGATTTTTGGCGATCATTGTTTTCTATCATCAAGCAAATGCCAGATGGACTATTAACTGGATTCAATCTTGCAGTTTTTCCGAACAAAATGCTTAGTAATGGAATTTCATAGTTACTCCCTACCGTTCGTTAGACTACTAGAACTAAGGAAAATAATCACATTTAGTTCAAATCTTTAATTTTCAAAATGGTACTAGATAACTATATTCTTATTTAAAATGAGCTAGATGTGGTAATCAACTTATCACATTTCTGTCGCTGCTCCTCCTTGGTTTAACTTTATGGGACAATACTTGTGATTAAGTAGTATCATCTGTTTTGTGTCTTCTATTGCAGATTGAGGGTGAAGAAGCCCAGCGTATGTCAAAACGCCGCCTTGAACGTGAAAGAGGGCGGCGAGATGCAACTGCTGATATGTCAGAAGACCTTTCTGAAGGGGAGAAAGGAGATGTTGTTGGCGATTTGGCTGCCCATGGCGACAGCGTGAGAGGCAGAATGCCTAGGATAAGCTCGATGGAAGCTATTGAATCTTGGGCTAGTCACTACAAGGATAAAAGCTATACATAGTGTTGATAAGGCATGTACCTCAAACTTTTAGTGTTTATAAGATTTAATTTAATGAATGAATACAACTTCTTAGTGATGTAAGCAATTGTCTAGCAAATTTTGGCAGTTTCTTCTAGAATTTATCTGGGAGTATTATATTCTTGGATAATCTTAAAGTTTTGCACTGTGGAAATGCAGGTTTTCTGTCAACTATCTTTAATGTTAAGCAGACATGTTTCAAGGCCTTCCATATTCAAATGTGTTTCTTTTAAACCCCATACCTTTTTAAATGAATTTTAACTGTTCCCCTTTTTTCCTTGGAATTTTTTAGGCTCCTGTTACTTTTACTTTTACCTGATACTTGCTATTCGTACCCATAAACTCATTACTTATACATGTTGAAATAGTGAGTTTTACGTAGAAATAGTAACATACCACAAAAAAAAAGAAAAAAAAAACAGAGACATGAAGAAATTGCGAACAAAGGATATAACAGTTATTTGGAAAAGCAACAGATTTAAAAGAAATTATTTAAAATTCAAGTACCAAAGAAGATTTTCCATTATTTTTAAAAAATATATGGGGTGTTGCCTATTGTCTTCTCCTTTGCGTGCAAACACCCATGCATTCTCATGACTGCTTACTAGTGTACTAGTGCGGGGAAAAAACAATTAACCTAATGAACAACTACCCCTTAGAAGTTCTGGTAGACCAAGGAGTCTTGGATGATAAGATGCTAAAGTTGTTGAACTTCAACAGTTTTATATATGGAATTTGATATCAAATGGGTGAAAAGTTGAAAAAATGTGGAAATAGAGTTTATATTTGTTTTGTTATATTTACCTTGTTATTATCTTTAAATGTAACCCAGACTATTCTCAATTGTTGTGAATTCTTGTGAATAAAAAATAAAACAGCTGATATGAATATTTTTGAGCATATAGGCCTGTAGGTCTCACTAGCATGCACAAAACTTCAATATCATATTAATGTTCCTAATGGGAAGTTTAACCTGTGCAGCATTCATGGTTTGATACGTGGTGAGAATATGGAGCTTGGTCGTGATTCTGATACCGGTGGTCAGGTAATTCTGGTATCTCAGAAACAAAGATAAATTCTCTTTTATGAGTCACTTTGCAGAAAAGTGTGTAGAATTAATGTTTTTCAGTTAATCATAGCACTATAACTACTTTTTTCCCTCCATGTTCTCAAGAAGAAGTTTTAAAGTTATGGGGATTTCCCCCATTTTCCATTTTTTTTGTATAGGTCAAGTATGTTGTAGAACTTGCAAGAGCTCTAGGTGAGATGCCTGGAGTTTATCGGGTTGATTTGCTGACTAGGCAAATATCAGCACCAGATATTGATTGGAGTTATGGAGAACCAACAGAGATGTTAGCTCCGAGAAGCTCGGAAAATGTGCATGAGATGGGAGAGAGCAGTGGTGCTTATATTGTCCGCATACCATTCGGCCCAAGAGATAAATATATCCCTAAAGAGCTCCTTTGGCCACATATTCAAGAATTTGTTGATGGTGCACTCAGCCACATCATGCAGATGTCTAAAGTTTTAGGAGAGCAAGTTGGTGGTGGGCAGCCACTATGGCCTGTTGCTATACATGGACATTATGCTGATGCTGGTGATTCTGCTGCTCTGCTTTCAGGGGCTTTAAATGTCCCGATGCTGTTCACAGGTCATTCTCTTGGAAGAGATAAGCTAGAACAACTTCTAAAACAAGGACGTCAGTCAAGGGAAGAAATCAATGCAACATACAAAATCATGCGGAGGATTGAGGCTGAGGAACTAGCTCTTGATGCCTCTGAATTTGTTATCACAAGCACTAGACAGGAGATAGAAGAGCAATGGCGCTTATATGATGGATTTGATGTAATACTTGCGCGGAAATTGCGAGCTAGAATTAAGCGTGGTGTGAGCTGTCATGGGCGTTTTATGCCTCGCATGGTTGTAAGTATATCTCATGTACTACTTCGTTTATTTCCAACAGGGTGCCTGCAGATATAATTGTTTGTGAGGGTTCATTTTTCTGTTATATTCACATGCCCCTCATTGTTGTTCTAAGAGGCAGATACCTGAAAAGGGGTATTTTTTGTATTTCAAGTTTTCTCCCCCACACCCCCCCAACTTTGCTGCTGTTAATTTCAAGAAAATAACTGTTGCCATCATTTGTAGGTAATTCCCCCAGGGATGGAGTTTAACCATGTTGTTGTACCTGATGCTGACATGGATGGTGATGTAGAAGGAAATGAAGAGAATCCAGCTTCTCCAGACCCGCCGATTTGGTCTGAGGTTTTGATAATACTCCTTGTTTGGCAAAGAGCCAGTTAAATTGAATTTTCTTCTCCAGAAAGGGGAAAAAAAAGCGTGGAATTGCTTCCTGTGGTCACTGTCATAATGAAAGAATATCGTGATATAACTTAAAGTTGCCAGCCTTTCTGATTTTGCACTGTTCAGTTACAATACATGACTTGGTCCTTTTCTTTCTATATCTCTGCAGATAATGAGGTTCTTTACCAACCCTCGCAAGCCTATGATTCTTGCTCTTGCTCGGCCCGACCCCAAAAAGAACATTTTGACACTCGTGAAGGCATTCGGTGAATTTCCTCCATTAAGGGAGCTCGCAAACCTTGTATGTCACAGTTAGATTTTGTGTTATAGTTATTTTCTTCAGTTATTGCTGTTCTATCTTCATTTTGTTTTTATAAATCCATCTATAATTCGTAGTTGTCTTCTTCGGCAAGCCACCCATTATTTGCCCCATTATCGTGTTATTAAGCATCTCTTTTAAATCTAAGATTTTTTTTCCTTCTAGGTCCTTCTGATTAATCTTTAGATTTCCAAATAATAGTTGCATTTAGAAATATCACGAGACAATCCCAGTCAAGAATGTGTTTTTGGTAGTAATTGAAGTTTCTAGTATTTGGTGGAGACAAGTGTCTATTATGGATGGGGACAATCAAATGCCAGGAAATGTTATTATCATTTCTTTCCGAAACTCATTTTTTCCCCTTAAACATCATATGCAGACATTGATATTGGGAAATCGTGAGGCTATTGATGAAATGCCAGGTACAAGTGCAGCTGTTCTCACTCAGATACTTAAATTAATTGACAAGTATGATCTATATGGTCAAGTGGCGTATCCCAAGCACCACAGCAGTCTGATGTTCCAGACATCTACCGTTTGGCTGCAAAAACAAAGGTATTCTCTTCATTTTAGCTATTCAAAAATAGTCATGATCCACTTAATATTAGATAAAGGTATTCACTTCAGTTTAACGGCAACGCCATTCACATTGCCATTAAATATTTTGAGATTGAGAAGAGTGGCTAGAGAATAGAAGTGAAAGTTTGAGGACGAGAAAACTGAGACTAAAGAGAGTAGAAGTTGGAGTTTCTTTTCTTCTTTTTCTTCGTGGTTGGGGGGGGGGGGGGTGGGTTTTTTTGTGTGTGTGTGTGTGGAGGCATTGATGTCGGCATGTGATATCCAATGAATCTAATATTATTAAGGTCTAACTAAGAACTAGGCGTAGAGAACACCCCCCCCCCCCCCCCCCCCCCCCCCCCCCCCCCCCAAAAAAAAAAAAAAAAAAAAAAAAAAAAAAAAAAAAAAAAAAAAAAAAAAATCTAGAATAACCCTTGAATTCCCATTATTCACTGTAAGGGGTCTCATTGCATGTATTTTTCTCCAACTCCTTCTCAATATGTTTTTTATTACTTCAATCATGAATGCGCCGAGATAGCAGTAATAGAAAATCCTTAATCCATAGTATCCCTTGTTATGAGATTGTGAGACTTGATGTGCATTTAATAATTTATGTACATAGTTTAATGCATTTTTGCTTTATCAACTACATTTTTTTTTCCACAGCTTAAACAATGATGTATATTATTTAAAATACCTAATGAGCTTCATATGTTTTTAAGACTGGCTTGGACATGATGTAGCCCTAAAATGTTTTTTTTTCCCTTAATGGCAACTTGGTTAGATCCATTGTCTAGAATATTTGTAACCCTCCAGTCAAACTATCTATCAAGATCAATGGTTTGGATTCTAAATTATTTGGTCCCAAACTATAGTTTTGTTTATAACATGCTATATAAACCATTCATTTTGTAAGATGGATATGAATAGATTTAACATCCTTGTGCTAGTCCTTCAATGAAAAACTCTAATGATTCTTGTCTATGTAGAAGAGAGTTAATTGATGACAACTTCTATAAAAGAATGGGAGATTTTTGTAGCGCAAAAGCATAGAAGGAACTGAAATTTGCAACACCATAGATTCTGCAAAGTTTTTACGGTAATCATAAAGACAATTCAAAATGGAAATCATCATGTTTTAGAACTAAACATAAGATAAGAATTTGGCAATGACTTATGTAGACAATTCAAATTGACTTATGTAGACAATTCAAATTGTAATCTTATCCTACTCTTTGTTATATCAGGCAGATCCATTTTACCATTCAAAGTTGCTTTAAAACGGTAAATTAAGTCCTTTAGAACAACAATTCAACTAGGTTCTTCTGTGCCCTTTGATTCTATAACAGTTAGCACAAAGCAAGGTTAAAGCCTCAAAAGTTTTTAATATCAAACTATTATCATTGACCTCATAATTTTTGTTTTGTGCAGGGTGTTTTTATCAATCCAGCTTTCATCGAACCGTTTGGCCTCACATTGATAGAGGTTTTTGTTTCAATACTTCTGACTTGATTTTGTACTTAAAAACAAATTTTGCTAATCAAAATTAGTGCTTATCGAGCAGGCTGCAGCTCATGGCCTACCAATTGTGGCTACAAAAAATGGAGGCCCTGTCGATATCCATCGGGTTAGTTCACCATTTGTCTTGTTTACATCAAATGTTCTGTTGCTGGAGATTCCCAGTCATATAAAAGCTGATTTTATCAAGATTTCTTTTCAGTTTAGTATTCATACTGGATTTTATTCAGGTCCTTGACAATGGCCTCCTAGTTGATCCCCATGATCAGGATGCTATTTCTGATGCACTGTACAAGCTTGTTTCTGATAAGCAGCTTTGGGCACGATGTCGGCAGAATGGATTGAAAAATATCCACCTCTTCTCTTGGCCTGAGCACTGTAAGACGTACTTATCTCGAATTGTTAGTTGTAAACCAAGACATCCTCAATGGCGAAGGAGTGATGATGGGATTGAAAATTCAGAATCAGATTCACCAGGAGACTCTTTAAGGGATATTCAAGATATATCGTTAAACCTAAAACTTTCGTTAGATGGAGAAAAGGTAGGAGAAAGTGGATCTCTGGATATTGATGCTGAAGAGAATACCGCTGATAGCAAGAGTGACCTGGAGAAAGCTGTTTCAAAATTTTCAAAGGGTTTAAGGGTCACTCAAAAGGTTGGTTCCTATGAAAAGCCAGACCAGAGCACCAATACTAGCAAGTTACCACTGTTGAGGAGGAGGAAACATGTTTTTGTCATTGCTGTGGACTCTGACACTGTTACAGATTTTGTTGACATAATTAAAAATATATTTGAGGCTGTACGTGAGGATCGGATGTCAGGATCTATAGGTTTCATATTATCAACAGCACTAACTATATCAGAGGTGCATTCAATTATTACCTTGGGAGGCATGCTTCCTACTGATTTTGATGCATATATATGCAATAGTGGCAGTGACCTATATTACCCATCCCCAACTCCCGACCCATCCGAGCTTCCTTATGCAATCGATCTTGATTATCATTCGCAAATTGAATATCGTTGGGGTGGGGAAGGATTAAGAAAAACTCTGGTTCGCTGGGCTACATCAGTTGTAGACAAGAAGGGAGAAGGTGAAGAACAAGTTGTTATTGAAGATGAACAGAGGTCTTCTAATTATTGCTGTGCATTTAAAGTGGTGAATCCAACACTGGTAAATCTTATTCTCTTCGTTTAAGTATCCAGACTCCTTTCACAGTCCTGGTTTTCATATTTCCTGGCTTTGAATCTCAGCATTTTTTTTAAACACCTTTTGCCTGATGTAGTAGAACTACATTATCTGAGTAGATTATGCATCTTTCTTATAGGTCCCTCCTGTTAAAGAACTTCGGAAGTTAATGAGAATTCAGGCACTCCGTTGTCATGTTATATATAGCCATGGTGGTACTAAGCTACATGTAATTCCTGTACTAGCTTCTCGCTCGCAGGCACTCAGGTACTCTTTAGGTTTTAATAAATTTTAGTTTCTTTTCTAATTTTTTCTATTAGATTGAAGGATTATTATTTATTCCTTCTGAATCTCCTTGCATTTTTTATGGTTATTAGATTAACAATATTCATTGTTTAAGATGCTTTCCTGATGCAACTATTGTTTATTTTTTGTTGCTAAAAGTACATTAGACTTCTTGAAGTAGGAACGGTAATTAACATTATCATGAAATCCATAAACCATGCAGAAAAGAATTTGTGTGTTTGATTCCAGTCATTCATAGTTGTGATGATGGGAACATTGGCGAGAAACTAATTAGTTAACTAGGGGTGAGATGCCAAAAAAAACTTTTAGAAACAGTCATAAAATGTGATGATGGTATAAAGAAGGGACCCTCCTCCCTTCCTTTTTCTCTCTTGTCGAATCTCACATGGAGAATAATTTTCTTTACATTTTGGTGTTAATTTTTTCACTATTAGAAGTTAAATCATCTTCTAATATCCTGCATTTAGCTGGTTGGTCATGTAATTTACACGAAACTTGGTCACCATGCCAATGGTGGAGGATGGGTGGAAGTAGGAAAAGGAAATGGAGGTGGTAGAAGAGCTGAGACAACAAGGAGGAAGAGGGAGAAAGGGGAAAAAAAAAAAGGCAGGAGGAAGAGGAAATGAGAGGAAGAGAGCAAAAGGAGGAAGAAACGAGGAGAAGAGGAAAAGAGAAGAAAGGAATGGCAGGTAGTGGTGATTGGATGGATGGCTTAATGTGGTAATAACCATGAATAAGATGATGGGTGGTGGAGGTTTGGGTCACACCACTATTTATTGACCATGAGAACCCATGGGTCTTATTCCTAGCACCATATGGATAAAAATAACGTTGGATTCTACAGGTGTCTATGGCTACTATTATCCATGCTAACCAACACCCATGAGATCTCCACTATCATCCATGTGGCGTGGACTATAACCAGATGTTGGACCTCCTGAGACGTTAAGCTTCAATTGGATCATGCTCCCACAACTTGCTTTAACAACACTATCGTGAAATTTATGCCTCTTTAAGAAGTAAAGCAGGGGTTAAATATGAGCTAATAACCACGTGTGTCGTTACCCGAAATCTTAAGCTTGTATGTCTTCACCAACTTCTATTTTTTGTGTGTCATTTGTCTATTTATCTTTCATCATGGGACTATATTCATGGATAGATATTCTCAGTGGGAAGATGAAAAAGAGAAGAGGAGGGAGTATAATGCGAAAAGAAGAGGGCTTTGAGGCGGAGACAACGAATGAATGGCAATGATAGAGATGGATAATATACATGATCAAGGAAGAAAAGTAACTATTGGACGAAGGAGGCTAAATTTGTCATTTATCTTTTTTCATGAGTGAAGTTATCTTGCTATATATGGAAGGGAAGTGTTAAAAAATAATATTTGTGGAGATGTACTTATTTGTACATTTTGTTGGCTTTAAGTTCTTCGCTAGCATATGTTAACCCCGTTCATGTTATCAATTTGATAATTTAGTCATAGTATTAGTGGTGAATGATGGGAGGAGGAAGGATGGGGAAGAAGGGAAGGTGTTATGAGAACAATAAGCTAGGGGTCGAGGAGGCAACCCCCCCCCCCCAAAAAAAAAAAAAAAAAAAAAAAAAAAAACACAAAAACCACCACCAAAAAAATCATCACACTACAATCTACATTTTGGTATTCCCCCACCCAGCGCCCCAATAATTCTTCACATTTCATTTTGGTATTCCCCACCCTTCACACATGCAAAAAAATGTCAGTGGAAGAAATGCATATTGGGAAATAAAGCATGGACTTGCATGTCTGACTTCTATAAGTCTGACACTGATGTGAAACGGTGCGTGTGTGCCATGTAGGGAACCAGCAATATAATCAAACGCCACGTTTCACCAAATATAAAGATCTTCGGCAAGAAAATAATTGAAAACTAACAATATCAAACAGATGAGTTTTTAACAAAGTATTACATACTTGGTTTGAACATTTCAATTCTCAGTTTAATCTAATTATAATACATACATCATGCATGGCAAGTTCTATTATCAATGTCAATGATAAGCAATCAAAGGATTTATAGAGTCACACCTCTCACAATATAGTGGACAACATGGAATAAAGATAATATTTTAGAGATAATTTAATAGATGCATAATCCAACTAATAATTAGATTGCTTTGTAATAACTCACAATGAAGCTACCGGAATGTATATGAAGTCTGGATAATCGTCTGAGTATATGATTTCGAAGAACTCATAGTCAAACTCGAGTAAGGAAGAGGCTAATATGTTCTCAGACATGAAGCATCAGAAAGGACTGAAACGAGCGCTGGTGATGTGCTGCTGCTGCGTTGCTACTGCTGGCCGCTGCTGCTGCCGCTGCTACACTGCAACTGCTGCTCTGTTGCTGTTGCACTGCTACTGCTGCTCTGCTGTTGCTACTGTTGCGGCTGCCTGCCGCTGTTGCTGCAAGTTGCTACTGCTGTTGCTTGCTGGTGCTGTTGTTGCTGCTTCACTGTTACTGTTGCTGAGAAACAATTTCAGAGAGAAGGTAGCAGGGGAGGGAAGAGTATTTTTAGATTTTCATTAATCATCATACATTACATTAGAGAGAAGGAAGAGAAGAGTACAGACAAGAGACATTCTTTGCATTCAACATTCATCATCCTTCAAACAAGATACAATTGCCTACATATAGGCTAGATTTACAACTACCCACTACCACGCATGATGGTTTCATAACTACGCACTATCACCACTACATAAAACTGAAATAGAATAAAAAACATAAAAATAAAAATACAAGTTCTCATTAATTCTCCTCAGATGGAAAAGAACTTGACCCCGTCGAGTCAATTACAGAACTCTTCTCTTACTGCTGTAAGTTTGTTTCTTCCATCTTAGATTACTAGTCAAGCTACACCATAAATTTATCATCTAAAATGTTATCAATTTTCTCTGCTGTATAGGATGAATATCAGTAAGTGGGGAAATGAAGGACTCTAAAAAAATTGGCTCAGGGTAGGGCTCATCAATCAATGGATTGTTTATGGATAATCAATATCTTGTAAACCACTTAGTTTTCAAGTTTGAAAATAGAACTTTGATGCCAAATCTATAACATAAGTATTGTGATTAAATTCTTTTTAAGATTTTGAAAAGTCCAGCACTACACGTATGCAAATCTTTAATAGTTTCCTGGGGAAACCATTTCGAACGAATCCGAACCATCACAAAATTGCCAACACTAATAGTTTTAAATTCTTTCCAAACGTTAGATCATAAATTATATTAAGCGTCGCTTGTTCAAATATATCACTGATTTCGCATGTATAGAACTTGCATGTGTGTGGTAAAATATGATGCAGACTCAGATGTTTAAACTTAAAATGCAGACTCAGAAACTGTATAATCAAGTGCAGTAGAGAACTTAACTTAGTGCCTATCATTGTTAGAAGAGTCTTCCAAAAGATAGCTAGGGAACTTTGGCTCCATATTGGACATTTGAAGTTTTAGACACTTGGATCATCGGATCTATAATATACACGACCTCGATCAAAAGGGATTATCAGAGGGATGGTTCTAAAAGTATGTGACAGTTTACCTGTTTTGACAGTGAAGATGAAAGTTATACAAACAGATAAAGGCAGAGGAGATGCACCCTTAAATTTAACAGTAATGAAAGTGAAGTTGATAATCTGTAAGGCATCATGTTCTCGCATAACTGCATCCTCAAAAAATTTGGATGTAGATTGATCATATATGTCAACATCCTTGGTCTGACCTATACCTTTTGTCACAATATAACTCCGGAACTTATCCTCATAGAAATGAATGTTTATTGGGACAAAGCACTGTTGCCTGACATCTAGTGACAAATCATTAACTTTCCCTTTAAGTTCAGTATGCATGGTAGGATCCTTCCTATGGTGTGGCAAGTCAAGAAGATTAATTCCTGGGGTTGATTCATTGGCGTGTTGGATATCAGGCGTTGGTGGTAACGTGCCTGTGAGGTCTTCAAAAAAGGCACATCATCCTCTGTAATCACAAAGGTGACTTCGGGGGGGGTCGGGGTGACTTTGGGGGCTATATGGGAGACATCAATAAACTTCGCAATCACTGGGATGGCCTCAAGAGGATTCAAAATACTGAACTCCTCAAATTTATCGCCTATGAATTCTCTATCAAAGTCAGAGTTTTCTGAATATTTCGCTTGGTAAATGAGTTCTTCAGTGTGTCAATAATAACTTTGACAGGGCTTGGTGTCGGCAGTGTAGTAGGGAGGGATTGACGACCAAAACAAACGACAGTAGCGGTCGGCAATAAAGGAGGGGGTGACTTCGGGGGCTTTATGGGAGACATAAATAAACTTCGCAATCACTGGGATGGCATTAAGAGGACTCAAAATATTGAACTCCTCAAAGTTATCACCTGTGAATTCTCTGTCAAATTCAGAGTTTTCTGAATATTTCGCTTGGTAAATGAGCTCTTCAGAGTTAGACTCTGTATTTGTTACAGACAGTTTGTCAATGGTTACTCTGACTGGGCTTGGTGTCGGCAGTAGAGGAGGGAGGGGTTGACGACTAGAACAGACAACGACAGTAGCGGTCAGCAATAAAGGAGGAAGGACTCTGAATTTATAATAGATGGTTCCTTAATTTTAGTTACTATGACTGGCCCTGAACAGTTGACCACAACGTGCTCATAACCCTGACACTTGTTACCCTGGATTGCAGGATGATAAGAGAATGCCTGATCCAACCTAGTTATGCAACTCAAAATTTCATCTAACTTTTGGAGGATTTTAGAGTTGGTGTCCATATTAACAGTTTGGGATTCACTAGCCATTTTTTTGTTCTTTTTATATATTTTTTATGCAAAAGAAATAAAAAAGAATTTTCATTTTTTCTAGAAAAATGCCTAAAGAAAAGATTTTTTTAACCTAATGCATAGTATTCCTGCCTAAACCTTGTGCTCTGATACTAAACTGATGTGAAACGGTACGTGCGTGCCATGTAGGGAACCAGTGATATAATCAAACTCGCCACGTTTCACCAAATGCAAAGATCTTCGGTAAGAAAGTAATTGAAAACTAACAATGTCAAACCTATGGGTTTTTAACAAAGTATTGCATACTTAGTTTGAACATTTCAATTCTCAATTAAATCTATTTATAATACATATATCATGCATGACAAGTTCTATTATCAGTATCAATGATAAACAATCAAAGGATTTGCAGAGTCATACCTCTCACAATATAGCGGACGTGGAATAAAGATAATTTTTTAGAGATGATTTAACAAGTGCATAATCCAACTAATAATTAGATTGCTTTGTAATAACTCGCAGTGAAGCTTCCGGAATGTATATGAAGTCTGGATAATCGTCTGAGTATACGATGTCGAAGAACTTACCGTCATACTCGAGTAAGGAAGAGGTTAATTCGTTCTCAGACATGAAGCATCAGAAAGGACTGAAACGAGCGCCGATGATGTGCTGTTGCTGTGTTGCTACTGCTGCACTGCTACTGCTGTTCTGCTATTGTTGCAGCCGCTGCTTCACTGCGGCTGCCTGTCGTTGTTGCTGCTGTCGCTGTTGCTGCTGCTGTTGCGGCTGCCTTTCGCTGTTGCTGCTGTTATTGCTGTGATTTGTTACCGCTGCTGCAAGTTGCTGCTGCTGCTTGCTGGTGCTGTTGCTGCTTCGCTGTTACTGTTGCTGAGATAAACAATTTCAGAGAGGAGGAGATCCAGGGAGAAGAAAGAACGGGAGGGAAGAGTATTTTCAAATTTTCATTTATCATTATACGTTAGAGAGAAGGAAGAGAAGAGATACACAAGAGGCATTCTTTGCATTCAATACTCATCATCCTTCAAACAAGATACAATTACCTACATATAGGTTAGATTTACAACTACCCACTATCACACATGATGGTTTCATAACTACCCACTACTACACATGATGGTTTCATAACTACCCACTATCACCACTACATAAAACTGAAATAGATTAAAAAAACATAAAAATAAAAATACAGGTTCTCATTAATTCTCCTCAGATGGGAAAGATCTCGACCCTGTCGAGTCAATTGAACTAGGAGTAGGCCAGTTCCTGATGGCCTTAACTTTGTCAGGTCGACTGCTACTCCATCTCTAGATATGATGAGCCCAATGAAATGAACGACTGGACTAGAAATGCACACTTCAAGTTGATAAATAACTTTTCCTTGTGGAGACTTTCTAGCACGCATGTCAAATGAAGAATATGTTCTTTCTGGTTCTACTAAAGATCAGGATGTCGCCAAAATAGACTACTATGAACTTTTCAAAGAAAGGACGTAAATTCTGGGTCATGACTTTGCCATGAACGTGCTAGGTGCGTTCGATAATCCGAAAGACATGACCAACCGCTCATATAACACGTCCTTGATCTTGAAGGCGGTTTTTCAGTATTCCCTTTTGTGAATACGAATCTGATGATATCCGCTATGAAGGTTCATCTTCAAAAAAATGTAAGTTCCGGCCATCATGTCTAATAAATCGTCAAGTCTAGGAATGAGAAACCTATACTTGACAGTGATTTGATTGATGGTCCGACTGTCCATACACAACCACCCTCAGCTGCCATCCTTATTTGGTGTGAGTAATGCAGGTACGACACATAAACTCAAGCTCTCTCTAATAAAGCCCTTCCGCAATAACTCATCCACATGCCTCTTTATCTCTGTGTGCTCAGTGGGGTCATTTTGTAATGTGAAAGATTTGGCAAACTAGACCCTGGCACAAAGTCAATGACATGCTGCATGTCACGCAAGGGAAAGAGTTTGTGAGGCAACTCAGTGGGTATAATATCATTAAAATCTCTGTCGAACTTTCGGATGAATCTCAACCGGTGCGCTGAGAGACTCACCCAAGGCAACTAACGCATACATTACCCTTTCCTTCCTGCTCTCCTTGAGAAACTGGGATTTAGTCACTAAATGAAGCGGTTTCTTGCTTTCATTGTCTGTGACAGTTCCTGCCTTGTTCCTCACTGCTGACTTATGCTTGACAAGTTTCAACATTATCTTCTTTTCATTGAATTTAAACTCGTGAATGTTGGACCTATCAAAACTGATCACGTTCAAGTCAAACAGCCATGGCCTACCCAGCAAGATGCGTGCATCGTTCAATTCTAAAATGTCACACCACACTCGATCTTCGTAGCTAGACATGTGGATAGGCACATGACAACGTTGGGTAATAGCTTGGGCCGTTTTATCAACTCACGTAACGTGTGGCTGTGGGTGGGGTTCAACCTTCAGACCCATCTTCTCAATGGCTGTCTTGGCGATGATGTTGACACAATTGCTCCCATCAATCATTACCTTATAGTTCTTTCCTTCGTCTACAACATAGGTGTGTAACACTAGATCTCCACCAGCCCTCGTCTCTACCTGTTGTGTGAAGGCGCCTAACGGCACTCACCCTCACATTGGACAATCTAACATCCTCATCTGTGTCACTAGTGCCCTCCTCTGGCTCATATACGTCCTGTAGATTACCCTCGTCCAAACCGACATCCTCAATAAGAAGGCTCCTGGTTGGAGATCGAGTGATGACATGACATACTCATGACACCGAAAGCACTTCATCCCCGAGATAGTCTGTTTAGATGGCTCACCTATAAAGATTTATCCTTAGGGTCCTTAGTTATATTGGTGTTGGGTTTGGCAGTAGTTAATCGGGGGAAAACTGTGCACGAAAATGTGTATTTTGTAAAAATCAGTTAAAGTGTTATAGTGCTTTGGCTTTCTCGATACTTCCATTATAGCATATAGTCTATACGGGTCAAATCCACGGGGGCGGGAGGTGATCAAAGCATTAACGATGTATGTCACGTTGGTTATTAACAAGTTCTTTTTGTTTAAGAAGGAGAAAAGAAAAAGAAAAAAAGAAAACTAGAAGTGGTAGGAGGAGCAGATGATGAAAACATCGATAAGAAAATGATAAAGAAATAGTTTTGGAATCGGTTTTTAAAACAAAGAAAAAAAGAAAAAAAACTCACGGCTACTTACTACTAAGTACTCTACTAATCATGCTAACCTCTTAATGATAGTTGCCTCACATGGATCCTTAGCCATCACTAATCCTTGCTTCAAAAGACGTTACAGAGCATGACCCATAAGATTGTTCTCCACATCCAATCCAAACCATATTAACAAGGTGCACCATACAATTAATCCATCAAAACCGGTTAGAGGCATGCATAAAATAGAGTAGTGCAAGTTAGCTTGTTAGTAAGTTAGGAGTTAGAACCCATCATCATGAGCCATCAATGACTCTTGCAAGAGCAAAACTTTGTAGAGGCTATTAGATTCACGTGGATTATCAAGTAAGTGGTTAGATGATTAGTGGTTAATAGTTAGATTTCCATAACAGAAAACTAGCTAAGAATCATGTTTGAGGTTAGAGAAGAAACCATGGAAGGAAACGAGGAAGCTTTCATAGATTGTCATTCTCTATTACAACTCTCTCCTGAATCACTCTTAGCCCTAATACATGATCTAAAAAAGAGAAAAATACAAAAGATAAACTACACTAAGCTACACTACGGAGAGAAACCCTAACCTACTGCTCTCTAACCTCAATTCTGGCTCATCAATGCGATATTTATAGGCACAAGGAGTTTCTGGAAGACGAGACGACGCCACGCGTCGAAGATCGGGGATTAGGTCCCTGGCTTTGCCGTGGAAACATGAAAAAAGCTGCGTTTTCGCTACAATATCATGGATCCAGTCCCTGATCTTTTGCCAGTTGGTCCGTCTCACTTTTAGGAGCTTCTTTATGTTGTTTTGCGTCATTTGGACCCGTATTTCTTCAGATACAGCTTCAATACGGGAATCCAATGTATTCTTTTAGAAGCTCTCCTGCTTGATCTACAAGAAATATGGATTAACCACTCGAAAATGGGTTTAATTAAGTTCTTATTACCACTTTGCCCCTAGACTCTTTTATTTGCATAAAAGATCAAAACACGAGTAAGAAACAGTATTTTATTCATAATCGGGAAGGGAAATGCGATATGAAGATGCAAAATTGCAGACTAATCACACCTTTATACTTTTTTTTGCTCGTCCCGAGCAAAACAAGAAAAAGAACTAAACTAAGAATGTTATTGCACCACTTTCGCAGGTGACGGATTGCACTGAGCGTGTGCAACAAGCCTTTAAACCTCTAGGTTTCCCTTAGAGGAGGAGTTTTAATCTCCTGAGGGTTTTCAACAGATTACACCCACAAAATTCATAAAGAAAGAAAACAAATGTTAGTATTTTTGAAAACACATTTTGAAAGAAAGAAAAGTTTTCGAAATATTTTTGCAAAAATTTAACCGATCAAAGGTCACAAGTTCACCAAAAATTATTCGTCCTTAAATTGAGTCTTTATGCAAGATCTTGTCATCAATTAAGGTAAGAATTCAAAATTGGATTGAATAATTGATCTTTCATAAAACCTAGATAATATGCACTTTTTGTGATAGTGTAGATTTTTAGGATTTCAACTCTAACCATCAAGCCATATTTATATATATATATTTCTTCTTTCCTTAGTTTTCTTAGGCTTTCTAGTTACCCAGGTAGTGAGCCTTTTAGTCGTGACTACCAAATTGGACGATCTTAGGGCACGAGATGAGAAAATATCCCACGGGCTTAAAGACTCGAGGAAATAAAGGCCACAAAACTAAAGAGGATTATTTGTTTCTTTTGACCACCGTTAGGCGTGAATAATTATGCGTAATAAGGTATAATTATCCAACTTTAATAAGTATTTTTTTATTCATATATACAATATTTTTTTATTTATGACATTTAAGTCTTTGTTTCCATCCCAAAATGTGCAAGTGTGAAGTGCATACTCTTTAAGTAAAAAATTCAAGATCAAATTATCTTTCCAATCTTTCTTAACCTATAATTTTAAACAAGATTCATTATTTTGACTAGGTTTAAGATGTTATAATTGTGATTTTCTTAATTTTTATGATCGACTTAATTTTCTTAAAAACAAATCAACACTTTTTCTCTTGTTTTCAAAAAGTTTTTAAGAAAGGAAAAATCCTATACAAAAGAGAAATTTCTAAAAATATTCTAAAAGAAGTGAAAAAGAAAGAATCTAAAAAACTCTATGTTAGTAAACCCTCTCCCACACTTATCTCATGTATTGTACTCAATGCATCGTGAATGTATGTATGCATAAAAATACAAAAGGAAGAAGAATTTACCTCAAGGTGGTGGTTCCGGTGGTAGTCTAATTTGTGCACGAAATGCGACCCAATTAAGAGAATGTGGAGTTCGCAGGAACCCACCAGTGACCTCTCTAATATAACCCAATAATTGATTGTATATGTGATTTTTATTAGAATTTTACCCCATCAAATTTCCAATTTTGAAAAATAATTTCAGAATAATGTTTTTCTACACTTTTATCCCAGAATGGAATGTGATATGATGGAATGATTGATTTGGACTTAGGAGGTACATGGATTAATCCCGACTCAAAAAAGTGACTGAAATCAAGTAAAGGTTCTGGAGTCGAAGTTGGTTCAAAAATTGGGTCCAAACCAAGAAGTTGAAACTCTATTTTACATTCATTCCCCACAATGGTATGTGACTATAAGATTGGTGATTCAAGTTCACGATAAATTGATACATGATTCAATGTTGACTCGGGAAAGTGATTAAATTCAGGTAAAGATACCAGAGTCAATATTGAGTCAAAATTTGGATCTGAATCGTAAAATTGAGGATCGGTGTCACATTCATGTTCTGCCAATTTGTTAATGTGACTCTCAAAAGTGTGGTATTGGTCAAGTTCAATATGGTGATCTTGAAAGATTAATGATTCAATTTCACGATGTATGGATAATTTCAGGAAAGGGATATCTTGCCAAAATGTCAACATGGCTATTAAAATGTCGATTTTGGTTAAGTTTAAATGGATGTGATGAAATTGAATCTTGGTTTCCAAAACACCATAGTTCATGGGTCAGATCGATAGAGTTAGAGATATCAGGATTGGTCAAAGGTTGATAAGAGAGTTTCCTCATTCCTATAAGTATTGACCAAATTTTCTCATTGTTGCGTTAAACCTACCGATAGATTTGGTTACACTATTTTGGGTCTGAATCATGTCTTTCATACTCTGTGCAATCGGTTCTTCTTGCAAAAGTGAGTATGGAAGTTGGTTTTGAAAATTGTGGTGAAATTGTGAGTCCATTAGATTTTGAGATTGACACTCAGACTCATGCAAGACTTTCATACTAAATTATAACACAGATTTTTCTACAATCAGTTCTATAAAAGGAGTATATGAAGCTTGGTTCTAGGAAAATTGTGAGTCCATGGTTTGGGATTGTCGTTCGGACTCACGCAAGAGTTTCATACTCATTTTCAAGACTGATGGTTGTTCATTTTAAAGAGGTGGGACTGAGAATGAATCTTGAAGATTTTGTTGAAATGGTGAGTCCAACATGTTTTGAAATTGTCGCTTAGACTCACACAAGACTTTTATACTCGTTTCTAACACATTTTTCTTCAATTGGGCGTTCTAGAAAAGGAGTATATGAAGTTTGATGTGGGAAATAATGTGAAGATTGTGAGTCGAGCATGTTTTGAAATTGTTGTTGGGACTCAAGCATGGCTTTTATACTCTTTTCTAAATTAGATTTTTTTTTCAGTCGGTGGTTCTGGAAAAGGACTATATGAAGCAAAATTGGGGAATGATTGTGGATAAGGTGTTTGAAAATTTGACTCGGGGGGAGGTGAATCCCCGTTGACTCTGTGAAGAGTTGAAATTATTTTGATAATTTTGGTCATAAGATTGGAGGTATGTGTTATATTGAGTTGAATACATATTCGGCCTATTTGGTTTGTTCTTGTTGTACAAAGTCGGGTTGAAATTATCCGAACCAAATGAGGTCAGGGTGAAATATGAATTCATATTAAAGTTGGAAATATTATTGATATTGAAATCCATTTCACAAACAAAAACAAAAAGTAAAAAGCAAGCAAACAAACAAAAAGATAGAAAACAAGCCTATGCTAAGGTTGACCTTGAACTGTCTGGGAGATGGCTGTTGCAGTATTTGACCGCGAGCTAATCGGCTAGGTAGTGACAATTCAGTGGGAGGTATTCGTGCGTAAGCAACGAGCCTTAATTACACCAAACCACTAAATCTTTGAGGCTTAACCTTTTAATCCCCAATTATTAGACATCGATTTGGCAAGAGTCCGGTACTAACAACTTCCTTCCGAGGTCAATCTCTTAATGAGTCCAAGATGTCCCTATGGGAAAACGTCTATCAAGTTTTATGTAGCCTTGGGTCGTGTGAGTGAGGAGGTTTTTTTTTTTGAAGGAAAGGTGTGTGAGTGTGGGGGTGTGATTTTTGGGTTAAGGGAAGGTGATGTTCCCTGCCTTATCTTGTATTGAGTTATGTCCTTAAGTTTGATTCGTGCAAAGGTGCAATATAGATAAGAATAAACATACAAAGCAAGTAAATCACTTACGTGTTTGTCCTATGCTATATGCTATGTCATATATACACCTCAGTCCAGCTCACAACAATAAAACAAAATATAATATATTGGAATGAAATCGACACGTACCTACAATGCAATGTCTAAACCGTTTTAACACGTCCGATTACCGATTTTGTTTAATTATTGTAGTGAACAGGTAAAGAAATACAGAATCTAGCAGCAGAATACATCATAACATATAAGCATGAAATTTCCTACAAAATGTAGGGTTCTGAAACCTTAAAATGGCTACGTTTTCGCGGCTAACCTAGGGTTTGTGCGGCAATGTGATGGAAGCAGGCTCCCTGCTTTCGAGAGCAGGGAGATTGAAGCAATTATAGACTCTTCAATGCTTAGTTTTTGTAAAAATTTACCTGCACACTAAAACAGAGAAGAGAATGTTAACAAAAACGTGAATTCAAACTGTTCCCATCCCTGACAACGGCGCCAAATTTTGATGGGGGTAATCGTGCACGAAAATGTGTATTTTTATAAAATTAGTGAAAGTGTTACGGTGCTTTGGCTTCCTCGATACTTTCGTTATAACATATAGGCTATACGGGTCGAATCCACAGGGACGGGAGGCGATAGAAGCATTAACGGTGTGTGTCACGTTGGTCGTTAACAAGTTCTTTATTTAAGAAAGAGAGAAGAAAAAGAAGAAAACTAGAAGTGATAGGAGGAGAAGGCGATGAAAACATCGATAAGAATCGACAAAAAAAGTGGTTTTGAAATCGGTTTTTATAACAAAGTATAAAGAGAAAAAAACTCATGGCTACTAATTACTAAGTACTTCACTAATAATGTTAATCTCTTAGTGATAGTTGCCTCACATGGATCCTTGACCATCACTAATCCTTGGCTTCAAGAGACGTTACAAAGCATGACCCATAAGATTGTTATCCGCATTCACACCATATTAACAAGGTGCACTATATAATTAATCCATCAAAACCGATCAGGGCCAGGCAAGAAATAAAGCAAGTTGTGCAAGTTAACTTGTTAGCAAGTTAGGAGTTAGAACCCATCATCATGAGCCATTAACGACTCCTGCAAGAGCAAGGCCTTGTAGAGGCTATTAGATTCATGGGATTATCAAGTAAGTGGTTAGATGATTAGTGATTAGTAGTTAGATTGCCATCACAGAAAACAAGCTAAGAGTCATGTTATAGGTTGAAGAAACCATGGAAGGAAAGGAGGAAGTTCTCATAGATTGTCATTCTCTATTACAACTCTCTCTTTCTCTCCTGAATCACTCTCAGCCCTAATATATGATCTAAAAAAGAGAAAGAAAAGAATAAGAACTACACTAAGCTACACTATGGAGAGAAACCCTAGCCTACTGCGCTCTCAAACCTCAATTCTGGCTCATCAATGCGATATTTATAGGCAAAGGAGCTTCTGGAAGACGAGACGACGCCACGCGTCGAAGATTGGGGACTGAGCCCCTGGCTTTGTCGCTGAAACGCGGCAATATCAGGGATCCAGTCCTTGGTCTTTTGCCAGTTGGTCTGTCTCGCTTCTAGGAGCTTCTGTACGTATCTTATCTTGCGTCATTTGGACGCGTATTTTTCCAGATACAACTTCAATATGGGAATCCGATGTATTCTTCTAGAAGCTCTCTTACTTGGTCTCCAAGAAATATGGATTAATTACCCGAAAATAGGTTTAATTAATCTCTTATTACCACTTTGCCCTTAGACTCTTGTTTATCTGCATAAAAAATCAAAACACGGGTATGAAACAATATTTATTCATAACCGGTAGGGAAACACGATATGAAGATGTAAAATTGCAGACTAATTAGTAGTCTCAGGTGGGCGCCTATACTGCTCCCCGGCTTTCAGAATGAATCTGCATTCTAAAGAGGATCTAAGTGAGGCTTTTATATCCTGAGCTAACTGGCTAGCATGTGCAAGGGTCTTTATAGTTTGGGAATGAATGATCATGACACACTAGATGTCGGTCCTCACCTAAATATGATTTGGTGGGGGTCTTCTTGTAACTCACATCGCAAAATTAGGTCATCAAATGCAATTGTGTAAGCTTGAACTGATATGCTTTCCTGACGAAGGCGGCGCCATTCATCTAGGAGGCGCTACCTGTATGATATCAGGACGCATTTCTCTTTAAGTTTGTCTTTCATTTCATCTCAATTCTTTATGAGAACCCTATTCCTTGCACAATCTCTCTACCAAGGTCTAATAAACTCTAACCTTGTAAGTTGCATCCTAGCGAGCCAGACTTTACATTCTTCGGATATACTATACCAGTCAAAATAGTAATCCATGTCAATTAACCAATCATTAAAAACTTTAGGATTATGGATATCGTTGAATGTAGGAGGATCTATCTTAATCCTACGGACAATTTCATCATCGTCATCCCTGGGCCTGTGGATGTTCTCATCCCTTCTATCGTTGACGTTCTCTCTATTGGGTCTGCGTTCCCCTGTTGTTTCCCTATTAGATTTGTTCTCTAATATCTCTAGCTTAAGTTGGTTGTCTTGCATCTCAAGTCTAATGGATTGCATCTCCTTAAACAAAAAGTCGACTTTCTCTGTCAATTGATTGAGTTTTTCTTTCATATCTGGTGGGTTGGAATTACACCTCTTATCACTACGCAAAAGCATGCACCAATATGAAACATAAACACAAGGCAATCAAACACACTGATGCACAATACCCTTAGATGTCAACTAAATGCGTGCAACTAGATGAACAAATGAAAAGTCTCGTAATAGTTCCTAAGATGGAGAGAATGGATCCTAAGTGTGATATGCAGGCAAACAGCAGATAAGGCAAATAAAATTGTAACTACAACTATCAATCCAGACAGTTATGCAAGAGATTTACAAGAAATAAGCTATAATGCAAGGTTAGGTTAGAGCGTACCTAGAGGCGCTTGAAGAAGCACCGATATCGAGTAGTGGCGCCAAACAAGATATATCGATTTTGCCGCCCAAAATTGCGAAATCTCTCTCGTGGTTCCGGGACTCAGCTACGGATCCAACACTTCGAACAGAACTCGAAACAGACGCGACGACGGCAACGAAAGCAAAGACAGTGACGATGGCGGAGGTCAAAATATGGATATGAAACAGGCGATGAGGTGGGTGACAAGATCCGGATCTGAACTCGGTGACAAGCGTTGCCGGCGAAGTCAGGTGGAGGAGGTCGGCGAGGTTGTATTGGCGTCGAGCGGATGTGATGATGTCAGCAGCTTCAACGGAAGGTTGCGAGGTCGGCGGAATGGAGCGGCTGCAAGGTTGGCGATGATGGCGAAGATGAGTTTCGGCCTCGGTGTTGGCGAGGTTGTGTGGAAATCTGGGTGGCGAGGAGATCTTGGCAGTGAGGGTGGTGGGATGGCGCGACGGCTGAGAAGTCAGAGGTGAAGGTGGCGGCAGAAGGCGGTGAAGACTGAGTAGAGTTGGCGACGGGTGGTGCTAGGGTTTCTTTTGTGTGAGAAGATGAAGGAAAAGAGGGAACAATGCAAGTTTTCTTTTTTTTTTTTTTTTTTTTCTCTTTTTTTAAAAATCTGATCTAAGGTTTTGGATTTTTTTGTAGAGGTTAGGGTTTTGTGGAAGATTTGGTGGAGGTTAGGGTTTTGTGGAAGGGATATTTTTCGTGGAGGAGGAAAAGAAAGAGCAATATTTTAGCTCTGATATTAATTTAATACATAATTAATTTTAACATGAAAATAAAGATAAAATTTGATTAATTCGGGAACTGGCACCCAGGTGATCACTCACCCATTTTCACAAGTCAGCACACAAGAGATTCAAAGAGCAATGCAAATTAACATGCAAAGCAGAAATGGGTTAAATTGACTTCACTAAACTATTCAACCTAATAGTCTAGTTGACTTTTTATAGGCCCCATACAAAAGGAATTCCCTCATCTTGACCGATGTGAGACTAAAAGCAAAAAAAAGCCGAACCTACTAAATAAAGAAAAGAGCCTAACAATAAAGAAAATAACCTAATACAATAGAAGAGAGTTGCGTCTCTTGCACGCATAAGTCCTCCATGTTCCCGAACTGGTTGGATTCCCATCAGGAGGACTATAAGGTGGAATAGATAGCAAAGGAGTAGATGAGGAGGCGCGGGGGTGGGGGGAGGTGGGTGTTGGGGACGGAGAAGAAAGGAAGTAGTAAGTAGGCTGGGTGGTTTGGATGGTCCGGTTATGGCCATTAGCAGCACAGATGAGGAAGAAGAAAAGAGCTGGGGAATAAACTGGAAAGAAATGGGTTGCAAGTCGATGTTGTGGGAGAGAATTAATTCTAGAAAATGCAGATGGATGCTATGCATAAACAAGGAAAATGAAGAAGAAAAGGTTAAAATTTCTTACTCATCCTTTCCATGACCAGTGTTATCCGGCCTTTGAAGTGGGAAGCTTTGAAAATTAAATATTTCCACCTGCTCTTTCCCTTTACAGAGGTTTATAATGGGCTTTATATATTAATTTCCTCTATACAAATAAATCAAAAGTGCATAATTCTGAATAGCTGCATATGCGGAAGCCTTTGCAGATCCACCAATATACAGATGTGTAGACTTTAGTATTAGATAATAGATCAGATAATTTAAGTTTTTATTTATATTGAAGTGCTTTGCCCCACACCAAAACTCTGAAGATGTGCTAAGGTTGAGGGTAATATATTTACATTCTAGCACACCCTCGTGGAGCCTTCTAATGGACCAAAACCTGGGCTTTTGCATAGCAGTACATCTCTTACGTCTGCTTCTTTTTTTAATCTGCGCCCTGCAGAAATTGAACCTGAGTTGCTTTATACCATATTAAAGTCCATCTCTGCACCAGAACTCTAAAGTTATGGTGAGGGTTTCGAGTAATATATTTATATTCTATCAGTTCCATTGGAAAATAACTTGTATTTTTGTTAACACCTCTTATGTTCAGTACTAACTACTAAGAAAAAATATATCAAGGTTATATCCTATAGCT
Source organism: Agave tequilana (assembly GCA_038442645.1). Lineage (NCBI taxonomy): Eukaryota > Viridiplantae > Streptophyta > Magnoliopsida > Asparagales > Asparagaceae > Agave > Agave tequilana. Next base: position 25,091 of record JAVJIF010010015.1, read on the forward strand.
TAAATTGCACATGTAGTTGCATCCATGGTGACATATTGATGGGGGCAGATTTAGGATTTTAGTTGATTTCAGCTTTTAGGAGATTTGGTCAAGATTTAGAATTTATTTGAATCTATATGTGGTTAGATTTGGTGAGATTTGATGTTATCAATAATTGCACGTACAATGCACGTGTTGTAGATTATATATAGTAATGTAGTGGACTATGAGAATTATTGAATGATTTAATTAAAAAAAAAAGCTATTTGCTTCGGGTATTGATTTTAATCTCATGGATTGAATCATAGGCGGTGAAACTTAAATTCAGGTTGCGATTCCGTGATCATATCCAATTCCACTCTTCTTCCTCAATTCCACAAAAAATCCCACCACAAACCCTACAAGCCCCTCCGCCCACATTAATTTGGTATGAGAGTCGAATTCCCTGTTTTTTTTCTTCCCACAAAAATTCAATTAAAAAAATGTACTGTTCTGTGAACAATAACTTTTCTGTTACTGTTCACAGTTACTGTTCACTGCAGAGCGCAGCCACTAGAGTTCGTTTCAGGCCCGTTTGGAGTCCGATTCGAGTTCCGTCTGAAGTGCTAGATGCGTGATCGAGTCCCGGAGCTACTGGAAAGATTTTACATCAGTTGGATAGCAGATCTGATCTCTACAAGCCCGTGTTTGGCGCAGGTATTGTTCCTGCAGCAGAAGATAAGCATTTCAGGCCACATTTTCAGCCCGATTCGAGTCCAGTTCGAGCCGCTGAGATTCTTAGGTAACCTTTGATCCTTATGCACTAAATTTTCTTTATGGGTTTTTACTTCTGCGTATATACCGAGTGTCATGAAGGAAGTGGAACGGGATTTGTATGCGACTATCATGTATTTTTGGGATTCTCATGATGGTTTGAAAAGTGAAAAAATAATCTTGAAGAATTTTTTAGTTATTTTTCCTTGACATCTGAGCAGAAGTATCACTATGCGTAAATGAGACTGGTTGGACAGGCTTATTGGTGGTGCCAAGATAGTCGGATCGATGATCAGGTTGGTTTGTCTTACAAGATCATCTTCATAGTCTGTATGCTTCACACCTTATGTATGCATCTGAGACAGACTACAATGTTGAGCAAGAGCCCGAGACCCGATCATTTGCCGATATCTGCACTGAGCTTCGGGAAGCCTTAGAGAGATATGTAGCAAGTCAGGCTGCAAACATTGACACAAATTCAGAGCCTCTAATTTTTGTCGAACCAGAAGTTGCAGCTGAGCCAGAGCTAGGGCCAACAGTTGTTGATGAGACCAAGGTAGAGTCAGAGATAGAAGAGCCTCTTGTAGAGACTTCAGCAGACCTCGTAGCGGAACTTGCAATAAAGCTAGTGCCATCTTCGGCTGCCGTGAGGGTTCCCTTGTCCTTGAGATCGCTTGATGTATATGATCCTTTGCAGATCTTTCTAAAGGCGACAAATTCACAGGAGGTCGGGTTTCTTATGGCTCAGAGCACAATCAATCTAGGCTTCACCAGGGATGATTTGCCTCGGCATATTACATATGTCTTGTTCAAGATACCATTTACCAGAACCGATTGGTCACGGAAACTAGTTCCACCTTCACCACCTTGGTTCAACCTTTGACGCATCGATGCTGATTTCCCGACCACCATCTTGACCTGATTGAGGATTCGTAATGTGGTTCAACCCGCTTGTACTTGCCTTGCTACTTACCACTGCATTCATCGGAGATGAATGCTTTCAAGCTGAGAGAATGATAGGGAAAGCGAACGGTCCAGATTTGACAGATTTAGGATTTTAGTTGATTTCAGCTTTTAGTAGATTTGGTCAAGATTTAGGTTTATTTGAATCTAGATATGGTTAGATTTAATTAGATTTGGTGAGACTTGATGTTATCAATAATTGCACGCACAGTGCACATGTTGTAGGCTATATATAGCCATGTAGTTGACTTTGAGAATTATTAAATGATTTTGATAAAAAAAATGAAGTTCTTTACTTTGGGTATTGATTTTAATCCCATTGATTGAATCATAAGCGGTGAAGCCAAGATCCGGGTTGCGATTCATGATCATATCCAATTCTACTGTTTTTCTCCAATTCCACCAAGAATCCTGCCACAAACCCTAAAATCTCCTCTGTCCCACATCACATTCTATATCTATTGATGGTCAAAGTTTACAAACAGACACACATGACCATCTCTAGTTTAGGTTTGTTTCTCACAGAGTTGAGAGAGAAAGGGATTGAGAAGAAAAGTTAATTGGACATGTAGTTTTTGCTACATATCATCATGGAGCGTGCTATGTTAGGCTAGATTCAATAAACTTGTATAGACTCAGTAGGTGCTTAATTTATGTTGAGCGTGTGATTGGCTTGGGCTTGAATTGTGCGAGGTCAGTTTTGGCCTCTTGTTTCCATTTCAGGTGGATAGTGCTTTTGTCAAGTCCACTTTCTCCCTGAATCTGCCAAAGGGTTACTTTTACTTCTAGTTTAGCAGTTACAACTTACTTGAAGTTTCCGGCTGATTTAATTGTTTATCATTTATTATTTGTCATGACCCTTTACCACAAAACAACTTATTATGAATTGCTTTCTTTCAGGTACTTATATGTAAGGTGGGGCACAGAAATGTCAAACATGGTCGTCTTTGTTGGTGAGAGTGGTGATACAGATTACGAAGGGTTGCTCGGTGGGGTGCACAAAACTGTAATACTGAAGGGTGCATGTGAAACCTCAGTTAAGCAGCTCCAAGGCAGGAGCTATCCTCTAGAAGACGTCGTGGCTTTTGATAGCCCAAGTAATGTTAAAACTGAAGACGGGTATGGCATCAGTGACATACAGTCAGCTCTGAAACAGCTGGGCATACTGAAAGACTAGGATGGATCACTTCAGCTGCAGCATGTTTCAAGAGGAAAGTTTATAATGTATCACAAGTAAGTTGCATGAACGAATATGCATTTCATTTTGACCTGTTTAAGTGCCTTGAGTTTGGTCTTTCATGTCAGCAGTTCAACCTGCAGGCTTGTACATGCTACTTGAAAAACCTATCAGTTTCTGTTCTGCAAGCCTGGAATCCAAGTTTAGGCTTCTGCTGTTTTGTTCACTTGCTCTCAATACGAGAAGAGGGACAAAGCTACCACCTCTCCTTGAGACGGTCGAGTGTAGTTTGATTTTCATCTGCAATCAACTTATATGAGCAGCAGCCCAAACAAAAGGATGCTTTTGTTTTGTTGTAAATAATGTGGTTACCTCTGTGTAGGTAATATGCAAATCTTTGATAAATTTGGTGCCTTTAACTTTTTGGAGTTGGTTCAAAATAAAAGGTTGCAGCATGTGGCATTTCAACTATGCATAAAGACCTAAACATTTCATGTTACTTGTGTACTATTCTGGTTACTTTCCACATTTTTTTGTTTAAACAGATGATGTACATGGCCAAAAAGCTTTATTTATCTTTATGTTATTATGAATTAATTTGTACGACTTAATACAGGTATACGGTATGAAGTGTTTTTGGGTGTACCTTGAGTTTTCAATGTGGCATTGCGAATTTTGAAGCGTGCGTGTTTGTGTGCGCACGCGTGTATGTGAGATGAGGATAAAGTATGAAAAAAAATTAGACAGACAAATTGAGGTGTGCAAGGAGTTGGTGAGAGAGGGAGCTCCTCGCTCCATCTCAGCACAAATGTTGGTGAGAAATGGTGCTTGTTTTGGCCATCTGCATCCTCTTTCTTCTTGTTTTGCTTTCTTCCTCTTGTGTGTGACGAAGACCGAATCGAATCAATGGTTTACAATTTGTTCATATGAGTGACTTTTTTTTTTTTTTTGCTTCTTTCCTTTTTGTTTTAATATTTAGTGTTGTGGATTGTTTATATTTTGGTTTTGTTTGCATCAACTGTGTAAAATGTTTAGAATTGGTCAAATTGCTCACCCAACCCATCTGGAATTAGCTCCACTTTACCCTGTCCCAGAGCCTACCAGAGCTTGAAGGTGACCTAATTTGTCTAATTCCAAAGTTTTGGCCCAGATGGCTCTAACTTGTCCAAATGGTGCTCACTTTTTCCTTTTCTTTTTCTTTTTCTCTGAAGAACGAGCAAAAGTCGTAGTTTAAATTTGAATCTAGGACTTCTCATGTATCATTTCGTGCTTTACTGCAGATATGATGCCACAATACAAAATAGATGAGCAGGATCTAAGCAATAATGAGTTAACTATAAACATATGTTTTCTTATATTGCGTTACATGGGTTGATTGTCACCGTTCATTATGTTTCTTACTATTTCTGACCGAGCCCGACATGTGCAAAACAACTAAGGAAGATGTGTGTATGTTAAGTCGTAGTTTGAGTCACAAATATCTACTCCAATAACTCGAGTCACAAAGATTTTTTTAATGAATAAGGTGAATAATTTCAATTTTGTTGTAAAACCCGAGAAATTATAACACCGAAATAGAGAATTCTAGAGATAGAGTAGAAGTAGGGATTCTTATTGATTTCTAAAGTGTACATTGAAATGAATCAGGAAAGGCCTTTTTATAGATAAAATTTGGGTTACCATGTAGTCAATAGTAACCATATTCATTACAGGTGGCTGGTGGTTGGAGGATAGATAATTGAAGGGTATTTGGTGGAGAGCCACCTTCTTTGAATTATCATAACACTCCCCCTTGGCTGTCCACCATACATGATGTCTTATTAAAAACCTTACCAGGAAAACCCAGTGGGATAAAATCATAGTGAAGGAAAAAAGAGTACACCATCTCTGTATACGTGTTCTATGTTGCCTCGTTAAAAACCTTACCAGGAAAACCCTGTGGGACAAAATCATAATAAGGGAAAAAGAGTGCAGCCACCTAAGCTCCCCCCTCAAGTTGACATGAGTAGTTCTTCTTCATAAGTCTCGCATATGACGCATCCCAATATCACGAATAAGCTTTCTGAGAGTTGTAGTGGGAAGTGCTTTTGTAAAAAGATCTGCCACATTATCACTTGATCGGATATACTGAATATTAACTTCCTTATTCTTTTTAAGATCGACCCTCAAATCTTATAAGCTTGAACAAAATACCTCATCTGTTAGTCGTTGTCTATTGTGTAACAACAGAGAGGTCAAAATACTATTTTATCCCTCAAATTTGTTAAAATTCCCTCTCTTTTTTCATTCTCTCCCTCACTCAGAGTAGCAGCGGCGACATCTTGCTACCACTGTTGCTGCCAACAGGCAGCGACGGCGATAGAGAGAGGGAAATAGAGGAAAGAGATGAGGTACAATGATAATTTCACATATTATTTTAGAAATATTTGAATTTAAAAAGAGAATATTTTAAGAATATTCTGATTTATAAACAGAAAAACTAATAGAGAAGGGAATTTTATCAGATTTGGGGTCGACTTGAAAATATGAAAATTTTAGGAGTTAATATGGAATATACAAAGATGTGGGAGGTAACACGACAATAACCCAAAAATATGATATAATATGAAATCTTCTTTTGCTTTTTTTAACGGGCCAGGGCCATAATTTAATAGGCCTTTTTGGGGATTCATTGGCTTGTATTGGGTCTCCAGCATGCCATGTGATTTGAAGAGAAAGATGCAATCGTTCGTTAAAACAAATCCAAAGATTCTTGAGGTGGATGAATCCGAGCCATCCATTGGCAACCAAAGGCCCACCTGTCCTCCATGCACACCAATATGAGGTCATCAGCTTTTGTTTTTTTCTCCTGAGAAAAGAGGTCATCAGCTATTATATTATTCTCTTTTCAACATTTTGTTAATGTGATCAGATGAGCAAAGCAAGAGTTGAAATGCAGAACACCATGAGTTTTTTATTTTTTTTAGAATTTGTTTTTACTATTCAGAGGAGTGTCTCTTGTAGGTGTAACGCCTTTCTTCCTAGAGGTGAAAAATCTCAAGAAATTTTTTCACGTCACGAATCTGTAAGTAATCGCAAATAATAAAGAATTTACGTGAAAAACTTGAAAGACAAAAGTCTCGGGAGAGAGAGAGAGAGAAAATTCACTATAATATCAGAGATTATAATGAATTCCGAAGAGTGATGCTGCAATTACAATTTCTGAGCTTTGATGTGTTAATCAGAAACCAATCACTTTCTCGATGGAGAAGAAGATGCATTTATACTCGCATGAACTGTCTTTGCGAGTGCGAATATTTTGGATCCACATAACTGCATGATTCACACGTTATAATCTCCTTATAACCGCTCAGATCATGTCGCTTGATTGTTGGGATTGTCATGCAGAAATTTCCGCCACTATTCATAACATCCTGCATTAATATAGGGGCGTTACAACGTTTAGAACGTGGGGATGATCTGGCGGCATAGCTGGATCCGTGAATCGCGGGGATCATGTTTTCCAGTTGTAAGCAGCACATGAGTAACAAGTTTCGAAGGGTCTTCGTGTGGTAGCTTTGGGTGGCCCCGAGAAGGACCCTTGTATCAATTATTGCCTTCCTGGAGAGTCGCACAGCTCTGGTTGAGTAGTGGGTCCGGGTGAGTGATGTCTGATCAGATGTGGACTCTGGGTGAGACCTAAGACTTTATTTTTAAGCCTATGTGCTTGAGGCTTTCTTCTTGGGCCCATGTTAAGCTTGTATGTGAGCTGGGCCTGCTGGCACCAGGTGTCCGAACACGTATGGTGATCTTGACGAGGATCAAAATTCGACCAATACATTACTTCAAGTGAAAGAGACATCATGAGTAATTGGAGTCCATCCTGCCTATTTTAAAAAGACTTATGATAGACTCAAAATTTGATTGAAACTTTAAGAGTTTGTGAATAAAAGAATGAAGTGTAGATTTCTTAGTCTCAATGTGAATCCGCTGTAGCAAGGGCTCAAGCGGGTCGTGATCCTCAGGGAAGGATGCGATGCAAGCTTTTCGACTCGATTCCTCTGTATCTTCAAAAATAGGAGAGAAGAGATTAGAATTGAGATGTATGATATAAAAGATGTGGTTTTGCTGATTTTCTACCACAACCCTACTGCAAGTTAAGGGGCTTGATCTTCATCTTAAGATGTACATGATTCACCCTAAGTTATTACAAATAATTCAAGCAAGAAAAATTCAATACAAGATTCTAACTAAGTTACATTATTTAAAAGCCAAGCTATGGTTCATCCTAACATCTAGGTACAGCTTAATAGAAGATGAATCTCAAATTTATGCTGTCCTAATTCTTAAGTTTGAAATCATGAAAAGTCTTTTTAATATGCAACCTAGATTAGGAATTCTAGGTATTTGTTTAATCTTCTAGAAAAGTTGCCTTTAAACCTAGGGTTTCTAGAGATGTTCGTTAATCAGATCAAAGCTTAACTGCTCTAGGGTTGCTTTAAGAATCTCAGCAAACCACTAGAGAGGATTAGTTCATCATCATTATTTTTTTTCTTCTTTTTCAATTTATTTATTTTTTTATTATTATTTAATGAGAAAGATTGCAAGGAAACAAAGAAAAAGAAAACCAGAAGAGATCACAGATTAAAAAGAAAACCAGAGAGATCACAAAATAAAATTAAATTGCAAAAATTAAATGAGAACAAAGAGTGACCTTTATTGCAGAATAATCTCCAATTACAAAGCTCCTTCTTCTCCACAACGGGCATAAAACGAAAATTACAACTTGCTGAAATAAAAAATGGCTAAAGAAAATCCTAATCGTCTCTGGATGCCCTGTACGTTGCATTGCAGGTGGTATTTATAGGTGCAGAAGGTAGAGGAGTCCCGGATAGAGTCGCCCACGAAATCTGGTAGCCAGATAATGTCAAACTGTCGCAGAAACCTGGTATTTGCCGCAAATTTGCGGCAATACTGGCTCTGCTGGCCACGCGCTTTGGCGCGTGGCCTCTCCTGATCCGTTCATCTGGGCTTTTGCTTCTGGAAGTGTGATCCTGGCTCTTCATCTTGGGATTTTGAGATAACTTAGAAATCAAGTTACCTTGATCTCAAATATCCCAAATCTTCTATCCACGAATTTCCTTCTTATCTTGGGCTTTTATCCTCATCCTGCAAGTGTTTAGGGTTGGATAGAAGTCTATCCTTCCCTTATCTCTGATATTTGCAACTTTTAGCCCTTGTATTTGCATTTTGACTTCTTGTAATTGCGCTTTTACACCTGGGCTTCAAACATGGGCTTGAATCTGGGCTTTTGGGCTATTTAAGCTTTATTTATTATTAAAATAATAATTCGAGGCCTGCACACATTAAATAACAAAATATTAATAAATGTGCATTATAATATGAATAAATGTGCAAATGTGATGGTAAATATGATGACAATTATGCATTTTTCACTACCTATCACACCCCCACACTTATCTTTTTGCTCGTCCTCGAGTAAAAATCAAAAAGAAAAAGAAAATCTAATCTAACTAACTCACTTTCGTAGGAATCACGGTTGCACTTAGCGTGTGCAACAAGCCGTTAAACCCCTAGGTTACCCTAGAGGACGAGTGTTGTCTCGTGAGGGTTTTCAGCGGATTACACCCACAAAATCCATAAAAAGAAAATATTTGAATTATTATTGAAGAGACTAAGTAGTCTATAAGTTTTAGGATCCTCATTTTTATTCATTCTTTAAACTTAGTCTTAATAAAGTTAATTGTTTTCCATTTTAGGTAAGAATTAAAATTGAATTTCTAATATAGTCTTTTTCGTTACCAAAAATCATATGCATCCTTATGTTTTTACTAGCAATTCCTTAACTTGGACTCTCATGCCTCTTTATTATTTTTATAACATCATCTAATTTTCTTTCGTGTAAGTATCAAGACTTCTTGAGGCCCTCATACCTAACTAATTGACTATTAGATGTGTTAATATAATTTTTTTTTGGCATGTATAACTCATCTAATTTTCTTTCGTATAAGTATCAAGGCTTCTTGAGGCCCTCATACCTAACTAATTGACTAATAGATGTGTTAATACATGTATAATATTTCTCAGTTTTCTTAGGCTTTCTAATCCACCCATGTAGCGAACTTAAAGTCGGTGGCTCCCAAACCGGTCGGCTTTAGGGCACCAGGTGAGAAAACACCCCGCGGACTCAAATTCGAATGAACTAGGCCACAAAACTAAGGACTTTATTTTTATTTAGAACTCACCTTTAGGCGTGAATACTTATGCTTCTTGAGGCACATGTATCCAGCTTAATTGGTGATATTATTATTATTTTTTTTTTTATGAGGCACAAGGTCTTTGTCTTAGAATCCTAGATATGTACTAGGAATGCACATTTCATTAAGGTAAAAATTAAGACTAACTAATTATTCAATTTCTCTTCCTATACCTAAAATTTAAACAATTTATTTATTTTGACCAAGTTTTTAGAAATCCTAATCATGATTTTCCTAATCCTTAAAACTAACTTAGATTTCTTTCAAAAAATAAGTCAAAGTATTATCCTTTTAAAATTTTTTTTTATATTGTATAATTTTTTTTATTTTTATTTTTTATAAATATTTTTTTTTTAATTTTTTTTTATATATTACATACCCTTCCCCCACACTTGTTTCATGCATTGTCCCTAATGTATGAATGAAATGTATGGATGCATGAACTGGCAGAAAGATATAATCACCGATACAGTGGGTCAAAAAGACCCATCGCCGCATTAGCTTCCGGCACAGACTCCAAAAAGATTTTAAGACGTTGACCATTTACCTTGAATGCATTGCCATTTTTGGGATCGTAGATCTCTATGGCTCCGTGTGGAAACACCGTCTTAACAATGAATGGTCCGTCCATCTTGACTTCAATTTGCCGGGAAAGAGATGAAGTCTAGAGTTATAGAGTAAAACTTTTTGTCCTTGAATAAAAGTTTTTCTAGTGATGAACTTGTCATGAAAAACCTTAACTCTATCCTTTGCAATCTTCGCATTGTCGTATGCTTCATTCCTTAATTCCTCTAGTTCAGAAATTTGCAATTTCTGAAGCTCACCGGCCTTTTCTAGATCGAAATTTAGCTGCTTAATTGCCCATAGGGCCCGGTGCTCTAGCTCAACAGGAAGGTGGCAAGCCTTTTCAAAGACCAGTCTGTAGGGAGACATACCTAGAATCGTCTTAAAGGCAGTCCTATATGCCCATAGGGCATCTACCAGTTTGGTGGACCAGTCCTTTCTATTCTGATTCACGGTCTTCTCCAAAATGAGCTTGACTTGCCTATTAGAAACTTCTACCTGTTCACTAGTTTGAGGATGGTAGGGCGTAGACAACTTGTGAGTTATGGCATATCTTCGCATAAGAGCTTCAAAAGTTCTATTGCAAAAATGTGTGCCATTGTCGCTAATGATGGCTCTAGGGATTCCAAAGCGTGAGATAATATTATCTTTCAAGAATTTGACAACAACTTTGTTGTCATTTGTCTTGCAAGGGACAGCTTCTACCCATTTCGACACGTAGTCTACGGCCAACAAGATGTATTGGTGCCCAAACGAATTAGGGAAGGGTCCCATAAAATCGATGCCTCATACATCGAAAAGTTCTACTTCTAGAATGGGATTTAAGGGCATCATATTTCGTTTGGAAATTCTTCCTATCATTTGACATCTTGTGCAAGTTTTGCAATACTCAAATGCGTCTCTAAACACGGTTGGCCAATAAAAGCCACTTTGCAGAATTTTCTCGGCAGTTTTGCGGGGACCAAAATGTCCACCACAAGCGAACTCATGACAAAAAGCTAGAACGCTTCTAGTCTCCTCGTCGGGGACACATCTCCTAATGATTTGGTCGCTACAATATTTGAAAAGATAAGGATCTTCCCACATGTAATACCGAACTTGAGACAAGAATCGGTATCTATCCTGTTTAGACCAACTAGGTGGTGTTTGGTTTGTGACTAAGTAATTTACTATGTCAGCAAACCATGGTTCCTTAGAGATGGCTAGAAGTTGCTCATCGGAAAAATTGTCATTGATGGGCAGCTCGTCAGAAGGTGCGTTTGGCACACGAGAGAGATGGTCAGCTATGACATTTTCGACACCTTTTTTATCTCGAATTTCGAGATCAAATTCTTGAAGGAGAAGGATCCAACGAATGAGTCGGGCCTTCGCATCTTTTTTAAGCATAAGGTATCGCAGAGCAGAATGGTCAGTGAAAATCGTGGTCTTAGTCCCAAGTAGGTATGGACGGAATTTCTCCAAAGCGAACACTACTGCCAAGAATTCCTTCTCGGTGGTAGTACAGTTCATTTGGGCATCATTTAACGTCCTACTCGAATAGTAGATCACGTGCTGCTTGTTGTCCTTACGCTGTCCTAAGACAACACCTATCGCAAAATCAGAAGCATCGCACATGATCTCAAAAGGCTTGGACCAGTCCGGAGGTGAGATGATAGGAGCAGAGATAAGTTCCACTTTCAATTTCTCCCATGCACTATGGCACCTATCATCAAAGATGAAGGACACGTCTTTAGCTAGAAGGTTTGTAAGGGGTCTAGCAATTTTGCTAAAGTCCTTAATGAACCTACGATAAAATCCGGCGTGTCCTAAGAAAGACCGAATGTCCTTCACGCATCGCGGAAGTGGAAGTTTCGCTATGATCTCCACCTTGGCCTTGTCTACCTTAATCCCTTCCCTAGATATCTCGTGACCTAGGACAATCCCATGTTGCACCATGAAGTGACACTTTTCCCAATTGAGGGTCAAGTTCTTTTCGGTGCACCTACTCAGCACTAGCTCCAAGTGATGGAGACACTGGTCAAATGAATTTCCATAGACGGAGAAGTCGTCCATGAAAATTTCTAGGAAACGCTCGACCATATCAGAAAACAAGCTTAATATACAACGTTGGAATGTGGCGGGGGCATTGCATAGGCCGAAAGGCATTCGACGGTAGGCAAATGTCTCAAATGGACACGTGAACGTTGTCTTCTCTTGATCCTCCGGGGCTATAGGAATTTGGTTATACCCTGAATAACCGTCCAAAAAGCAGTAATACTCATGACCTGCTAATCTTTCCAACATTTGGTCAATGAACGGGAGGGAAAATGATCTTTCCTAGTGGCTGCGTTCAACTTGCGGTAGTCTATGCATACTCTCACCTTAGTAGGCAATCGTGTTTGCACTAACTCATGCTTGTCGTTCTCTACCACAGTAAAGCTAGACTTCTTAGGGACCACATGCATTGGGCTAACCCATTCGCTATCGGAAATGGGATAAATGATCCCATTATCTAACAGTTTCACTATTTCGGCGTGTACAGCCTCCTGCATGAGTGGGTTTAGCCTACGCTGTGGATCCCTCTTCGGTCTAACCCCTTCCTCTAGATGGATACGATGCTGGACTATCGTAGGGCTCAGTCCCTTGATATCTGCCATAGTCCAACCAATGGCTTCCCTATGTCTCCTAAGGGTTGCCAGCAGGTCCTCCTCTTGCCTATTGGTCAAATTAGATGCAACTATGACCGGTAACGTCTCTTGTTCACCTAGGTAGGCGTACTTAAGATGTTTGGGCAAGGCTTTTAACTCCAATGAAGGAGGTGGCTCAATGGGTGGAGGTGTTAAGTTAGAATCTCCCATCTCTATAGAAATCAGATTTGATTCCCATTCGATCTCATCAAGGCTAATATCACTTGTCTCTAACTCTTCCTCTTCCTCTGACTCAAGTATGATCTCCTCATTATGCTCACTTGTCATATTTTCAATGAAGTTAACCTCAAAGGGTTGGTCGGTCACATCGTAGGGATGCTTACCTAGGTTGAAAACATTGACTTCCTTGGTCATATCCCCAAAATTAATCTCATGGATCCGTTTCTACAATTGATTATTGCATTTGCAGTTGCTAGGAACGGTCTTCCTAAGATGACGGGAGTTTGGGACCTAGATTAGACACAGGTTGTGTCTCTAAGACAATGAAATCTACTGGGTAAATGAATTCTCCTACCCGTATGAGAACGTCATTGATTTCTCTCTTAGGAACTTTGATAGAGCGGTCAGCCAACTGAATAGTAACTTGGGTTGGGTTGAGTTCACCTAATCCAAGTTGTTGCTACACAGAGAAAGGGAGCAAATTGATGCTGGCTCCTAAATCGAGGAGTGCTCGATTGATTTCGGCTCGACCTATGGTGCAAGAGATGGTGGGGCAACCTGGGTCCTTATACTTGATAGGGAGCTGGTTGGACAATAGCTCACTAATGTTAGTGGCTAGAAAAATCTTCTTAGGCACATTAGTCTTTCTTTTCTTGGTGCACATGTCCTTAAGGAATTTGGCATAACTAGGGACATGTTGGATTGCATCAAGAAGTGGAATGTTGAGCCTAACTTGATTGAACACCTCTAATAATTTCTCCATATGTGCATTGTTGTTGCTTCTAAGCCTATTTGAAAATGGAGCTATAGGCTGGTGCATCTGACCTGCTGACTTTTCAGCTTCAGTTTCATTGTGGCTGGATGGAGCAGGAGTTGAGCTAGATGGAATGGAAGTGGAGCTAGATGGAATGGATGGCTGAATGGATCCGATGGCATGGATACTTGATTATCAACTTGTTTCCCCGATCTGAGTGTATGAACCATATGACACTGATTTGGGTCTTGAGCCTCATTGGCTGGCCTAGGATTCCTAGGGTTAGGCAATGGTTGACTCGGTAGGGTACCCCTCTGTCTCTCTTGTTGGTTCAATTGGATCTCTATCCTAGTTAAAACTTGAGCCAGCGTGTCGTGGCTTTTAACTAGAGTGTCCATCTTTCTTTCCAAATTTGAAAGTCTTGTCGTGGCAATGGTTGACTCCGTCTTGCCATGCGAAAAAGATTTAGGTCGAGCTTCAGAAAGTGCTACGCTATTGATCGTGATCCATCTCTCTGCCAAAAGATACTCTTTACCATTTGACATCTCTTTCCCGTCGTTCACGCTCATACAAACTCTCGATGTTTTATCCATCATGAATTTGCGAAAAGGTGTTCAAAGATACATAAAATTCAGTTTCTTCAACTGATTCAATAAGTATAAAGTGTCGTTGCCCCAGTGATGTTTTGCCTTGAAAGCATAGAGCCAAGATTCACAAAAACCTAATGGTGAAGAGGTGGGTTGAACCATACTCAAAGGGCAGAGAATAGTTTGGACAATAGGTGAGAATGATGCTGCAAGTTCACAAAAAAAGTTCAAGAACTATGAACATTCAGACAGTGATTCAGCAAAAATAAATATAAACATGCAAGAATTGAGTGGTGATCCAGTGAGACAACTAACTTGGGTGAGAAAATGAGAAGAAAGTACATGAATCGTCAGATTATCTTCTAGGTGATAGAGATTAGATTCGAAGAAAATAAAATTAAAACCCAAAAACTAAATTAATCAACTTAAAAATTAACTTAACTAACTCAAAAACTAATCTCAATTATTCAAAAGATAATTCTTAAAATGATGCCAAGATTCACCACATAAGAAAAGCATGCAGAATCAGAGAATGAATATAATATTTGTGAATGTGAACAAAATAAAACATGAATCAATACAACAACAAGATATCGTTTTCTAATCTATTAGCGAATTTTTAAAGAAAATGACTAAAGACTAAAGTAGCGCATTTTCAGCCAGAAAAGAGAACCAAATAAAATTTGCATCTCACTTTTATTTGAAAAAGAATATAACGTGTTGTTTCTTCACTAAAATGTTCTTTTCTTTGTTCACTTTACAAGTCATTTTATACTGGGAAAGAATGGAGAATCTTCTATTCACTATAAAATCTGTTTTTTTTTCCCTTCTTTTTTCTCTTTTTTTTCCCAACAAAAATTATAACCTACAATCTACATCGAGTAATGTTAGAGTTCTTGATTTCTTGCATGATGACAATACACTGTAATAAAATAAAATAAGAATTGAATTCTTCTTCATTTCCAGCTTTTGATTCATTTTTCAAGGGAAAAATACAAGAAAAAAAGAAAGAACGAGGAAAAATAATGGGAAACAATTTAATAATAATAATAACAATAATAATAATATAATTCAAGTAATATTCTCCTCTATTGTCTGGTTTTGTACGTTGTCTCTTAATTAATTAACTCACAAAATTTATTTATATTACTATATTAGCATTTTAATATTGAGTTAATTAGTGACAAGCTTGAACCTTACAGCTAAGCCTGTAGCGTAATATGAAAACAATTTATGTCAATTTTTTTGAATAAAATGTTTATTTTAGCTCCTTCTTCAATGCACTCGTGGCATCTAGAATGTGAGTAAATTATTGATGCACTAACTGTTTGGTTGTCGTAACTCGCCGTAATTCGTAGTTGTAATTGGTAAAGTCTTTTACAATTGTAAATGAGTTACATGTATGTAAATTTTACGGTGTTTGGTTGGTAATATAAAATTGTAAAGTGGGAAAGTGTATTGTACTTTACGGTGTTTGGTTATCGTAATGTAAAAGTCGTAAGTGAAAAAGTTGACCACAAAATTAACTATTTGGTGATTTTAAAAGTTTTAATATTGCAAATAAATATTAAAAAGTTAAATATTAAATTTTTTTAATATTAATATAAAAAAATATTACAAATTTGTATGACCACAAAATTAACTGTAACTGGGCTGTAAGTGAGTGGTAACTGGGTTGCAAGTGAGTGTTAGTTGAGTTACGTAAGTCTTTTACGAATTACGGTCCAAACAAACGCCGTCGTTGTAACTGAGTAGTAAGTCATTTACGAATTACGGAGTTTTACGCGAAACAAACGGCCCAATAAAAAAGTCTGCATCAGATGTTATGTTCACTGAAAAGCCCGCAGAATTATTGATTATTAGTGCTCAGATTAAAAGTATCAGCATTAAAAATGATCAATAATCATTATTTATGACCTAATATACTTTGATATGCACTTAATGGAATCCAAGGTGGGTCCCACTTCTTGGTGCGCTGGCCCCAGGTGCTAAAAATTGAATTTTTTTTTAATATAAGATTATTTTCTCTCTCTCTCTTCCGTTTTATTTCTTTTAAATAATGAAACAGTTTTGAGGGCCTGGATGCTACAAGATGCACGGAGGAGTCTAAAGTCCTCGAAGTCTCTTTTATTAAACTTGAGTATTTTAAGGGTCTTTGAGTATTTTGATAAATACTACGAGTATTTGTTTGTTAAGATTCGACGAAGTTTCGATTTGATTTTTTTTATTTTTCTCTTCCAAGCTAAACGAGCATTTGAAGAGCTTTAAGAAGAGGCGATTCTCAATAAAAAGATCAAAAAGATTTGCTTTTCCACTTTTTATGTATGTTCAAACCCTTTCCCCTTAGGGCATCTCCAACCACCCCCTCCATTTTGGAGTGTACTTTCACTCCAAATGGAGGGTTCAACAAAAACCTCTCCAACCATCACTCCATTTTTTCACTCCAAATGGAATATTCTCTACATATTTTATTATTATTATTATTTTATTGTATCAAATTTTAATTATCAACATATTATATGATAATTTAAGTAAATTGCGTAATACTATTAAAATATTTTAAAATGTATTTAACTTTTTAATAATTTTATATAATATTTAATATTTAACTTTAATAATTAATTAATATTTTTATTTATGAAATTAAGAAACTAAATAAAATATAAAATTATAAGATATTGAATTAAACAAAGTAAAATTATAAATTTAAAAACAAATAATTAAAAAATTAAAATATAAAAACTAAATAAAATACAAAAATATAAAAACTAAAATTTAAATTAACTTTCAGTGCTGGGTGCTACAGTAAACTAAATTTAAATTTAAATTTAAAACTAAACTAAAAAAAAAAAAAATCTAAATTTAAAACAAAATCTAAATTTAAAACTAAACTAAAACTAAAATCTAAATTTAAAACTAAAACTAAAATAAAACTAAAACTAAAATATAAAACAAAAAATCTAAATTTAAAACTAAACTAAAATAAAAAAAAAAAAAAAAGGCACCCGGCATTTTGCCGGGTGCTACAGTGCTGCGCCAATTCTGGCGCAGCACTGTAGACCCGGCAAAATGCCGGGTACGAAATGGCGTGGGGTTGGACCCCACGCCATTTCTTTGCAAGCCAACCCACGCTATTTTTAGCGTGGGTTGGAGATGGCCTTAAGGAGCTGTCTGTTTGCGTGATTTGGACGCGGAAATACTGTAGTAGGGTGCCGGCTCAGCATTTTCTGGCGGGTGAGTTTATTCCATAGAGAAAAAATTCACCATGGAGGCCACAAAATTTTGAGTTGGCTCCCTAATTTTTTTCACGATGGTTTCGACTGGTTGAGACATCGAAAGTACAAGGAAAGATGTCCGCGGGGAGCTTTACATGTGAAACACTGTCTGTTTGGCTTGTTAAAAAAAAATAATAAATCTACCAGAACATCCCGCCTACAGTGCTTCATGTGTAAAGCTTCTCACAGGTTTCAAGAACAACCTCTTTGGTTGTACTTTGGAGGCCTCAATAAGTCGAAACTATTTGAGAGGAATTTGGGGGCGAACTCAAAATTTTGTGGTCTCCGTGCAATGATGAATTTTTTCTCTGAGAAACAAACACATGCCTGAAAATGCTGCGCTGACGCTCCCTCTACAGTGTTTCCACATCTTAAATCACGCAAACAAACATGCCCTATACAAATACCAAGTAGTTTTGTATGATAAGTGCCACATAGAATTCACATAGGATTCATCAAAATTGCTTTAATTTCTTTTAATTCCTTCTAAATAAAACAAACATGTGAAGATTCAAAAAGGAAACAATGGTCATTTTCTCCTTATTGACAAGAGACAAGAAAATAGGTGGATCTACATGAGATTGATGCCGGGGTAAGAGCGAGCTAGAGCTGATCTAAAATTAATAAAAAGACTAATTTGAAATAATTTAATTGATCCAAAGTATTGATATTATAAAATGTAAAAGTTTGAGGAACTATAATATGCTATGAACTCAATTTGAGAGAGAGAGAGAGAGAGAGAGAGAAGAAATATCAATACCAGTGTTTATGAGATGGCTTTCGATTTGAAACGAAAAAATATTGGGTATTTTGTGGGGTGGTGGGTTGGGGGGGGGGGGGGGGGTGGGGAGGTGTTGGGGTTTCCTTTGAAGTTATGGGTATCATGGTCTTTTTCTCACATGGGATGTTTGTTTGATAGAAAATAAGAGGAAAACACTCAGTAAAAAATCTTCTCTTTAGGCCTGCTAGTTTTCCTCTCAAAATGAGAGGAAAACACTCAGAAAATTGATAGCTTCAAACTTACGAGCCTCAATATCTTTTTCATGAGAATTTATGAAACTGTCAGTTTCCAATTTTAATTTTCTATAGCGTGTTAGTCGAAAATCGACACTCGCGAGATGACACAATGTGTTCAAGCAATTATAAGACTCCGTCACTCTAGATCATCGCTGAGACAATTCAGTTCATACTTCACCCGGAAGATGCATCCACAACAACTCTGATTTTCCAAATCATCTCGAAGCTTCCTTTATTCCGGAGACTTTAGCTCCGCGCAAGACAACCACGATAACAGATCATTTCTAATCTCCGCTGACAGTTACACATCTAAATTTTCCCCA
The DNA here is from genome assembly GCA_038442645.1 of Agave tequilana. Classification (NCBI taxonomy): domain Eukaryota; kingdom Viridiplantae; phylum Streptophyta; class Magnoliopsida; order Asparagales; family Asparagaceae; genus Agave; species Agave tequilana. Next base: position 43,586 of record JAVJIF010010015.1, read on the forward strand.
TGTTCTTAACATATCACACCCTCCAACTTGAGTAGTTATGAGCAGAGTCAGATTTTCCTGCACGCGGTCCCAATAATCAAGCGCTGGTAATCACGGTCGTTACAATAAATTAACACGTGCGAATCTTACGGTTACAAGGATTACGCTCGTACCATACACTGCCAAGCTCAAGCATAAATATACCTTCTCTTACAACAAGAGGGGGAAACTTTTTTGAATTATGGATATTCTATTATCCCAATTAAGCCCAACACGGAGACTCTGACATGCAATTCCTAAAATTCCTATAACATGTGAATTATAGTGAATTTCTCTCATCCTCCCTCTGGGTTTTTTTCAACTAAGAGTTTTAACGTAAATTTCATGTCTCTTTTTGTGCTTAGCATTATTTTATTCCACACATAATCAACTCTATAATCTCGCTTGTAATGTGGATCAACCGTCCGATCATTCGTAACGAAAAATCTCGCTTGTAGTGTGGAATTCCGGTTGATTAAAACAATGGTACCCATATTCTGTTTTTGCAGTCCAATGCCAAGGTCAGACTTTATGAAAATGACTCCGAAAGTGTGTCTGAACTGAGGGAAGCCGAGTTCCGAAGGAAGCCACTTCCAACTTCCAAAGAGATGGCTAAAAAGTCAACTTTCAGGAAAAAAAAGGGAGGGTAGGAAGCGTAAATATCACAATCCATTGCAGAAAAAGCATCATTCCCGAATATTTCTCATCCTTTGGATCCACAACCCGCAATTTTATTATAATTAGTTTATTAGTCGTCAAATAGTAGAAATTTCCAAAGCAAAGCCCAATTCACCACTTTTGCATTTACACTCCTACACATTTGGCATGCTTATCTTTCCAAACTCTCAATTTACAGACTTTAACTCTCAAAATTTAAAAACTTAAGATGAAGAGTTGTTTGTTTGAACCATATTATATAAATGCAAAAAATTAAACTTCATATACATATTGACGATAATCTTTGGCATTCTAAATTTAGATGATTATCGATACAATCTCCACTTTCAATTTCATTTTTTTATTCTAATTCATATTTAATCAGTAATCTACAAAGTACAATTTGAAAGATGTAATAGATTCTACCCAATCACACTGAGAATGTGTGCTTTCTCTTATGTGTGTTTCTCGGGAAAAAAAAAACAAAAACTTGTCTAATTATATTAAAAAACATGAAAAATATTAGTATTTTTTAAGAAAGAAAAATAATACCAGTCTTTAGTAAATTCAGTGGATTATATGTTAAAGTATATATTTATCAACAACCAAATATATGTAATCTTATAAAACAATGATTTTGGAAAATAGTTTATAGCTAATTAAATGTGGTTGGATTTTGAATGAATGTCAAATTGCCTCTAATTAATTGTATTAAATTTCCCCAAGACTTTTAGTTTCAATATCAATTAATTAAAATTAATGAAAAAAATCCTTTCCTTAAAAATAAGAAAATGTAAGTCTACTTATGTGCCAAAGTGTGCAAAATACATATACATAATTAATCCGTTACAAGTTATATTTAGAAATGACTCAAATGAGAAGGGCATAAATGCAAAACACCCCGCACCCCCACCATTTTGCCAGCGGTTGCCTCGTTCTGGCACTCTCCCTCACCTCTCGCTGTCCCAAATCAATACTCTCTCTCTCTCACAGTATAAATACTACGGAAACAAAGTAAGATCGAAGAAGAAGCAAGAATCGAGAGGAAGAAGAGAAGAAACCCATCTCTCTCTCTCTCCCCTCTTTAATGGCGGGCAACGATTGGATCAACAGTTACCTGGAAGCGATCCTGGACTCAGGCCCAGGGATCGAAGCCTCCAAATCCTCGCTCCTCTTGAGAGAGAGGGGCCGCTTCAGTCCAACCCGTTACTTTGTAGAGGAAGTCATCACTGGGTTCGATGAGACTGATCTCTACAAATCATGGGTTCGGGTGAGTTCGATCTGTCTTGGTTCTCGATGATTTGAGCGTTTGAAGTGTTTTTTTTTGGGATTTTTGTTGATTTTTTGATGTGGGTTTTTAGGCCGCAGCGACGAGGAGTCCGCAGGAGAGGAACACGAGGTTGGAGAACATGTGCTGGAGGATTTGGAATTTGGCAAGGAAGAAGAAGCAGGTTTGATCTTTTTGTTGTTTTTCGTAATGGGTGAGATCGAGATTTGTGAAATTTTGAGTGTTTGATGATCTTAGTACAATCTCCAGTTTTTTCAGTGTGTGTTGTTAGCATAAGGATGGACTTTGATTGACTCCAATTTTGTTTATATGAGGAATTGTAGAGTTAAGTAGATTTCCTATTTTATTATTATTTTTAAAAAAAAATATTTTCCAGTTCCCTTGTTTTCAAAAAGAGAAACTGACTGGAGTGTGCCAGGTGGATTTCTGTTATTTGTTTCCTCTTTTATGTTCTTATTTTTGGGTAAATGAAAAAAAATATTTGTATTTGAGATTTGTATTCTATGGGTCTTTGAAATTATTGTGGGAAAAAGGTCGAAAATTCAGCTATCAATGGTTGAGCTAAAATGTTGCATGTTTTGCTTGATTGTAGGGTCAATAAGGTCCCTGAATTGTAGTTGACTAGTGTCTCCTTCTGTTAATATGACACAGATTTTTCTTGCTTGGCTTGATTTTTATTCAAGGGACTTGATCAGAGTTGGGGATGGGGGTTCCGCTGACTCAGTCAAATACTCTGATTTAGAATGCTGATAACCTGTAATTACCCATAATAGCCATATAACAATTGCAGTTGAAGAACAAAAAAATTCTTGCCAAAAAAAAAAAAAGTTTGGCATAAGATCTTTACTACTGAAAATCTTCAGATTGAATATAGGATCAGTGTCTGGTTATGGGAAATCCTAGGTAGGGATGGCTATCATGCGGGTCGAAGCGGGCGGGTCGACCCGCCTCGATCCGCCCCGCCTCGCTCTGTGTGACTCGCCTGAGTCGCACAGGACGAATACGATATAAGGACGAATACGGGTTATACCGTTTCGGGGCGGGTTAGGGCGAATCGACCCGTCCCGTTTAAACGGAACGGGTCGGATTCATTCTGTGACGAATCGGGTCGGGAAAAATTTCCTCGACCCCCTATATATGTTTTTTAAGTCCTATATTATTATATAGCTGTTAGAGGAAAAAAATTAGATAGAGACCCCTATCTTATTGTTTTATTTTTTTTAAACCCTCAACGGCTCAAAAAAGAGCCGTTGTGGGCCAAACAGAAGGTGCCACAGAGACTCTGATGGCCCGCAATGGCTCTTTTTTGAGCCGTTGTGTGTGCAGAAGAGGGCAGAAGAACGTTGGTCAAAAGTCAACTTTAAAAAAATAAATTTATAACCCCATCCCCACCCCCTTAACCTCTATAAAGCCCTTCTTCCTCATTCACTCTCATTTCACTTAACTCTCAGCTGTCTTCTCTTCTCTTCTATTATAAATCATTACCATTCTCTTACTATTATAATTTTTTTACAACCTCTAATATAGTCTAATAGAGCACAACTGGAGCACTGGTGGTAGCTCATCTGAAGCCGGTGGTAGTTCTTTATCAACACACAATTCTTTCTCTTCCACACCTTACACCGATGCCGACAGTAGCTCAACATCACCATATGTCGGCTATTCACCATACAGTTATAGTTCTTCAACATCCGGTTTTGCCTCCTATCACAGTACTTTCGGGTTTGCTCCCTATCACTGTTCTTCAAGTTATACAATTGATTACAGTAGCTTTGCACCCTACATACATGGTGCATATGCCAGTGATAGCGGTACATGTTGGCATTCTATTTTCTTCCCTCCTCAGTATTCTTCATATTCTTAACTTTTAATGTCAAAATCACCAATGCACGCACAATCTTTGGCTCCTTTTTTACTGAAACATAAGAACAACACAATACACAACCAGCGCTGCATGATACTGTAGTTCCAGAAACACAAGAACCAACTAGTACAATCACTAAAGGAAGAGCCAAAACTTTTAAAGTGTGGAACCATTTTGAAAATAATCATTGATGGCAGAAGAAAGTCAGAATGTAAGCACTGTCATCAACTTTTTGATCATAAAGAAGGATATGATACTAGTGTTCTTTCTAAAAACTATGACAAGAAACATACTAAAGATCACGGTTTACCACCACAACAAGCACAAGTATTAGCAGATTCGGGCACACTCTCCACTTGAATATATAAGCCTGAAGTAAACAAACTCAAGCTAGCTGAATTTATTGTTCGAGTAGAACTTTCATTTTTTACTGAATTAGATGCACTTGTTTATTATTATCTTAAATCTGTTTTTACTTTTGATTATAAGAGAATTAGTAGACAAACTGTATCAAAAGAAATTGAAGATTTATTTGTAAATAGAAAAAATATTTTGAATGCTCTTTTTACTAATGATGCTAGACAAATTTCATTAACTTCTGATATATGAGAATTTCTTAATCTTATTCATTATTTATGTGTTACTGCACACTTTATTGATGATAATTGGATTTAATAAAACGTATTTTTATCATTTTATAAGTTTTCTGAGAAATATTTTGCTACAAATGAAGTAAATTTCATTTTTTAACTTGTAGAAATTATGGTATTGAAAATAAAATATTTTCTATTTCTTTTGATGTTGCTAGTGAAAATACTGCTTCAATAAGGCAATTGAAAACAGTATTAGATCCGATTTTAATGGTAACTTTTTTCATGTTAGATGTTTTGTTATATATTAAATTTATGTGTACAAGATGGTCTAAAAATTTTAAACAAATATTTATAAAATTAAAAAATTATTTTACATATAAAACACAGTGGGCAATTTTTTAAAAGTTATTGCCGACAATGTGAACTGAAAAAAGCTACTCCAAGCGGATGTGAAAACTCGTTGGAATTCAAGCTATTATATGATTAAGGATTGCCTTTCTTATAAACAAGCAATTCAGTTTTTTTTACAGTAAACGAATGTTCATCTTTTTATATTAATGATAAAGAGTGAAAATTGTATGAAAATTTTTGTATTTTTTTAGAAAAATTTGATACTGCCACAAAAGCACTTTCTAGCACATATTATCCCACATGTAACTTAATTTTTTTATAATCTTAATGAGCTTGCTCAAGTATTTGCTACATATAGAGATGATGATAGGCTTAAAGAGGCTGTACATAATATTTTTGAATTTTTTTTTGAAAATATGCTTTTTTTTATTTTACTTAGCTGCAATTATAGATCCTAAAATTAAAATAGATAATTTAAAAATTTTATCATCCAATTTTATTACATGTTTAAATTATGAACAAGATGTAGATAAATTACTTTTAGAAATTAGAGCTCTTTTAGAAGAAATATACTCATTGCATAGAGATGAGTTATTTCCCTTTCTTCTGAGGTTAGGGCACCAATACCATCACAAACTTCTTCTACTAATCTAGGTAAAAAATTATCTAATTTTAAAAGTTTACTTTCTTCTAATACTAGAAAGAAATACTCTTCAAGAGCAGGTTCATTCTATGAACTTAATTTATATTTGAATACAATGCCTGCTGAAATAAATGAAAGTGATGATGAATCATGGGAAACATTTGATGTTTTGTCATGGTAAAAGGAAGAGAAAAATTAATTTCCTATTCTTTCTACCATGGCCCGAGATATACTAACACCTCCGACCTCTACAGTAGCGTCTGAGGGTACATTTTCTGCAAGTGGTAGAGTTTTGATGCCCTGGAGGAGCAGATTGTCGCCGAAGCACTTGAAGATGACTGTTTGCTTAAAGGGCTGGTTCGGTGCAGAAAGACGCACACAAGGAAAAGGCATTCTAGACGAAGATTTTGAACAAGACGAGGATGAAGAGTAGAGAATCACCAAAGTAGTTTTTTTTTATATACATCGTATGAGATGAGCAACTATCTGATCCGATATTATTTTGTTAAGCTCAAAGTGAAGAGTGACGGTTAGGGTCCTCTCTTTTACCTTTGATATTGAGAGATAAATATTGAAAATGAGTGTAGCTTTTCTGTAATTTGTAAATCGAGTTTTTCATATTAATAAAATGATTTACCTTGCAAAAAAAGCTTATAATTTGTGTATTTCAATTATAATATTTTTTGTATTTTTTGCAAAATTTTAAACCCCCCATTTTCCCTATTTACCCCCAAATTTTCTCTCTGTTTTTTTTCCTTTTTCCAAATTAATGGCAAATTCAAAATTAAAAAAAAAAACAATAAAAAGCTGAGACGCGTTGGACCCGTCTCGGCGAATCCGGGTCACCCGATTTGTTACCCGGTTCTCTGACCCGTCTTGTTGGATTCGTTACGAGACGGGTTGAACCCGTCTCGTAACGAATTCGTTGGCCAAACGGGACGAAATGACCAGATTCGTCCAGTTAGCCATCCCTAATCCTAGGTTCAAGACTATGTTCTTTGTTTAAAGAGGGGGCAAAAAGATTGAAGTTTTTGCAGTCCTTAAAACCTGCAATGTGTCCATTATGGTCCTTAAAATGTAGGTGTCCTGGGACTTGGCAAGTCCTACTTGGGCCAGAGCATGACCATGAGCGATACTCAAATCTACTGTATCACCCAATGTCGGGCTACACTGCTGCACTGAGATTTTGTCTGTTCTCTTCGTGTATGGTATTCCTAATTTCCTATACCAGTGTATCCAGGCAAAATCTTCTTATTTTCACCAGGCTACAATTTCGTGTTTTATCTATGCCAAGATAGTTTGTATAGGAGATTTGCTCAACGTTTGTAATATTTATCCTCTCAATGCATTAGGAATTAGCCCATATTAGATGATCAACAGTCCTCCCCCCTCTTCTATCAATGCTCTGGAGTTGTCATGATCTTATTTTTCTTTTAACTAAGTCAGACTGCAGGTTTTGCATTGGATGGATGCTTTTCTATCAGTTTTTGGATTTTTGGCGATCATTGTTTTCTATCATCAAGCAAATGCCAGATGGACTATTAACTGGATTCAATCTCGCAGTTTTTCCGAACAAAATGCTTAGTAATGGAATTTCATAGTTACTCCCTACCGTTCGTTAGACTACTAGAACTAAGGAAATAATCACATTTAGTTCAAATCTTTAATTTTCAAAATGGTACTAGATAACTATATTCTTATTTAAAATGAGCTAGATGTGGTAATCAACTTATCACATTTCTGTCGCTGCTCCTCCTTGGTTTAACTTTATGGGACAATACTTGTGATTAAGTAGTATCATCTGTTTTGTGTCTTCTATTGCAGATTGAGGGTGAAGAAGCCCAGCGTATGTCAAAACGCCGCCTTGAACGTGAAAGAGGGCGGCGAGATGCAACTGCTGATATGTCAGAAGACCTTTCTGAAGGGGAGAAAGGAGATGTTGTTGGCGATTTGGCTGCCCATGGCGACAGCGTGAGAGGCAGAATGCCTAGGATAAGCTCGATGGAAGCTATTGAATCTTGGGCTAGTCACTACAAGGATAAAAAGCTATACATAGTGTTGATAAGGCATGTACCTCAAACTTTTAGTGTTTATAAGATTTAATTTAATGAATGAATACAACTTCTTAGTGATGTAAGCAATTGTCTAGCAAATTTTGGCAGTTTCTTCTAGAATTTATCTGGGAGTATTATATTCTTGGATAATCTTAAAGTTTTGCACTGTGGAAATGCAGGTTTTCTGTCAACTATCTTTAATGTTAAGCAGACATGTTTCAAGGCCTTCCATATTCAAATGTGTTTCTTTTAAACCCCATACCTTTTTAAATGAATTTTAACTGTTCCCCTTTTTTCCTTGGAATTTTTTAGGCTCCTGTTACTTTTACTTTTACCTGATACTTGCTATTCGTACCCATAAACTCATTACTTATACATGTTGAAATAGTGAGTTTTACGTAGAAATAGTAACATACCACAAAAAAAAAAAGAAAAAAGAAAACAGAGACATGAAGAAATTGCGAACAAAGGATATAACAGTTATTTGGAAAAGCAACAGATTTAAAAGAAAATTATTTAAAATTCAAGTACCAAAGAAGATTTTCCATTATTTTTAAAAAAATATATGGGGTGTTGCCTATTGTCTTCTCCTTTGCGTGCAAACACCCATGCATTCTCATGACTGCTTACTAGTGTACTAGTGCGGGGAAAAAACAATTAACCTAATGAACAACTACCCCTTAGAAGTTCTGGTAGACCAAGGAGTCTTGGATGAAAAGATGCTAAAGTTGTTGAACTTCAACAGTTTTATATATTGGAATTTGATATCAAATGGGTGAAAAGTTGAAAAAAATGTGGAAATAGAGTTTATATTTGTTTTGTTATATTTACCTTGTTATTATCTTTAAATGTAACCCAGACTATTCTCAATTGTTGTGAATTCTTGTGAATAAAAATAAAACAGCTGATATGAATATTTTTGAGCATATAGGCCTGTAGGTCTCACTAGCATGCACAAAACTTCAATATCAATATTAATGTTCCTAATGGGAAGTTTAACCTGTGCAGCATTCATGGTTTGATACGTGGTGAGAATATGGAGCTTGGTCGTGATTCTGATACCGGTGGTCAGGTAATTCTGGTATCTCAGAAACAAAGATAAATTCTCTTTTATGAGTCACTTTGCAGAAAAGTGTGTAGAATTAATGTTTTTCAGTTAATCATAGCAACTATAACTACTTTTTTCCCTCCATGTTCTCAAGAAGAAGTTTTAAAGTTATGGGGATTTCCCCCATTTTCCAATTTTTTTGTATAGGTCAAGTATGTTGTAGAACTTGCAAGAGCTCTAGGTGAGATGCCTGGAGTTTATCGGGTTGATTTGCTGACTAGGCAAATATCAGCACCAGATATTGATTGGAGTTATGGAGAACCAACAGAGATGTTAGCTCCGAGAAGCTCGGAAAATGTGCATGAGATGGGAGAGAGCAGTGGTGCTTATATTGTCCGCATACCATTCGGCCCAAGAGATAAATATATCCCTAAAGAGCTCCTTTGGCCACATATTCAAGAATTTGTTGATGGTGCACTCAGCCACATCATGCAGATGTCTAAAGTTTTAGGAGAGCAAGTTGGTGGTGGGCAGCCACTATGGCCTGTTGCTATACATGGACATTATGCTGATGCTGGTGATTCTGCTGCTCTGCTTTCAGGGGCTTTAAATGTCCCGATGCTGTTCACAGGTCATTCTCTTGGAAGAGATAAGCTAGAACAACTTCTAAAACAAGGACGTCAGTCAAGGGAAGAAATCAATGCAACATACAAAATCATGCGGAGGATTGAGGCTGAGGAACTAGCTCTTGATGCCTCTGAATTTGTTATCACAAGCACTAGACAGGAGATAGAAGAGCAATGGCGCTTATATGATGGATTTGATGTAATACTTGCGCGGAAATTGCGAGCTAGAATTAAGCGTGGTGTGAGCTGTCATGGGCGTTTTATGCCTCGCATGGTTGTAAGTATATCTCATGTACTACTTAGTTTATTTCCAACAGGGTGCCTGCAGATATAATTGTTTGTGAGGGTTCATTTTTCTGTTATATTCACATGCCCCTCATTGTTGTTCTAAGAGGCAGATACCTGAAAAGGGGTATTTTTTGTATTTCAAGTTTTCTCCCCCACACCCCCCCAACTTTGCTGCTGTTAATTTCAAGAAAATAACTGTTGCCATCATTTGTAGGTAATTCCCCCAGGGATGGAGTTTAACCATGTTGTTGTACCTGATGCTGACATGGATGGTGATGTAGAAGGAAATGAAGAGAATCCAGCTTCTCCAGACCCGCCGATTTGGTCTGAGGTTTTGATAATACTCCTTGTTTGGCAAAGAGCCAGTTAAATTGAATTTTCTTCTCCAGAAAGGGAAAAAAAAAAGCGTGGAATTGCTTCCTGTGGTCACTGTCATAATGAAAAGAATATCGTGATATAACTTAAAGTTGCCAGCCTTTCTGATTTTGCACTGTTCAGTTACAATACATGACTTGGTCCTTTTCTTTCTATATCTCTGCAGATAATGAGGTTCTTTACCAACCCTCGCAAGCCTATGATTCTTGCTCTTGCTCGGCCCGACCCCAAAAAGAACATTTTGACACTCGTGAAGGCATTCGGTGAATTTCCTCCATTAAGGGAGCTCGCAAACCTTGTATGTCACAGTTAGATTTTGTGTTATAGTTATTTTCTTCAGTTATTGCTGTTCTATCTTCATTTTGTTTTATAAATCCATCTATAATTCGTAGTTGTCTTTTTCGGCAAGCCACCCATTATTTGCCCCATTATCGTGTTATTAAGCATCTCTTTTAAAATCTAAGATTTTTTTTCCTTCTAGGTCCTTCCTGATTAATCTTTAGATTTCCAAATAATAGTTGCATTTAGAAATATCACGAGACAATCCCAGTCAAGAATGTGTTTTTGGTAGTAATTGAAGTTTCTAGTATTTGGTGGAGACAAGTGTCTATTATGGATGGGGACAATCAAATGCCAGGAAATGTTATTATCATTTCTTTCCGAAACTCATTTTTTCCCCTTAAACATCATATGCAGACATTGATATTGGGAAATCGTGAGGCTATTGATGAAATGCCAGGTACAAGTGCAGCTGTTCTCACTCAGATACTTAAATTAATTGACAAGTATGATCTATATGGTCAAGTGGCGTATCCCAAGCACCACAAGCAGTCTGATGTTCCAGACATCTACCGTTTGGCTGCAAAAACAAAGGTATTCTCTTCATTTTAGCTATTCAAAAATAGTCATGATCCACTTAATATTAGATAAAGGTATTCACTTCAGTTTAACGGCAACGCCATTCACATTGCCATTAAATATTTTGAGATTGAGAAGAGTGGCTAGAGAATAGAAGTGAAAGTTTGAGGACGAGAAAACTGAGACTAAAGAGAGTAGAAGTTGGAGTTTCTTTTCTTCTTTTTCTTCGTGGTTGGGGGGGGGGGGTGTGTTTTTTGTGTGTGTGTGTGTGTGTGTGTGGAGGCATTGATGTCGGCATGTGATATCCAATGAATCTAATATTATTAAGGTCTAACTAAGAACTAGGCGTGGAGAACCCCCCCCCCCCCCCCCCCCCCCCCCCCCCCCCCCCCCCAAAAAAAAAAAAAAAAAATTCTAGAATAACCCTTGAATTCCCATTATTCACTGTAAGGGGTCTCATTGCATGTATTTTTCTCCAACTCCTTCTCAATATGTTTTTTATTACTTCAATCATGAATGCGCCGAGTATAGCAGTAATAGAAAATCCTTAATCCATAGTATCCCTTGTTATGAGATTGTGAGACTTGATGTGCATTTAATAATTTATGTACATAGTTTAATGCATTTTTGCTTTATCAACTACATTTTTTTTTCCACAGCTTAAACAATGATGTATATTATTTAAAATACCTAATGAGCTTCATATGTTTTTTAAGACTGGCTTGGACATGATGTAGCCCTAAAATGTTTTTTTTCCCTTAATGGCAACTTGGTTAGATCCATTGTCTAGAATATTTGTAACCCTCCAGTCAAACTATCTATCAAGATCAATGGTTTGGATTCTAAATTATTTGGTCCCAAACTATAGTTTTGTTTATAACATGCTATATAAACCATTCATTTTGTAAGATGGATATGAATAGATTTAACATCCTTGTGCTAGTCCTTCAATGAAAAACTCTAATGATTCTTGTCTATGTAGAAGAGAGTTAATTGATGACAACTTCTATAAAAGAATGGGAGATTTTTGTAGCGCAAAAGCATAGAAGGAACTGAAATTTGCAACACCATAGATTCTGCAAAGTTTTTACGGTAATCATAAAGACAATTCAAAATGGAAATCATCATGTTTTAGAACTAAACATAAGATAAGAATTTGGCAATGACTTATGTAGACAATTCAAATTGTAATCTTATCCTACTCTTTGTTATATCAGGCAGATCCATTTTACCATTCAAAGTTGCTTTAAAACGGTAAATTAAGTCCTTTAGAACAACAATTCAACTAGGTTCTTCTGTGCCCTTTGATTCTATAACAGTTAGCACAAAGCAAGGTTAAAGCCTCAAAAGTTTTTAATATCAAACTATTATCATTGACCTCATAATTTTTGTTTTGTGCAGGGTGTTTTTATCAATCCAGCTTTCATCGAACCGTTTGGCCTCACATTGATAGAGGTTTTTGTTTCAATACTTCTGACTTGATTTTGTACTTAAAAACAAATTTTGCTAATCAAAATTAGTGCTTATCGAGCAGGCTGCAGCTCATGGCCTACCAATTGTGGCTACAAAAAATGGAGGCCCTGTCGATATCCATCGGGTTAGTTCACCATTTGTCTTGTTTACATCAAATGTTCTGTTGCTGGAGATTCCCAGTCATATAAAAGCTGATTTTATCAAGATTTCTTTTCAGTTTAGTATTCATACTGGATTTTATTCAGGTCCTTGACAATGGCCTCCTAGTTGATCCCCATGATCAGGATGCTATTTCTGATGCACTGTACAAGCTTGTTTCTGATAAGCAGCTTTGGGCACGATGTCGGCAGAATGGATTGAAAAATATCCACCTCTTCTCTTGGCCTGAGCACTGTAAGACGTACTTATCTCGAATTGTTAGTTGTAAACCAAGACATCCTCAATGGCGAAGGAGTGATGATGGGATTGAAAATTCAGAATCAGATTCACCAGGAGACTCTTTAAGGGATATTCAAGATATATCGTTAAACCTAAAACTTTCGTTAGATGGAGAAAAGGTAGGAGAAAGTGGATCTCTGGATATTGATGCTGAAGAGAATACCGCTGATAGCAAGAGTGACCTGGAGAAAGCTGTTTCAAAATTTTCAAAGGGTTTAAGGGTCACTCAAAAGGTTGGTTCCTATGAAAAGCCAGACCAGAGCACCAATACTAGCAAGTTACCACTGTTGAGGAGGAGGAAACATGTTTTTGTCATTGCTGTGGACTCTGACACTGTTACAGATTTTGTTGACATAATTAAAAATATATTTGAGGCTGTACGTGAGGATCGGATGTCAGGATCTATAGGTTTCATATTATCAACAGCACTAACTATATCAGAGGTGCATTCAATTATTACCTTGGAGGCATGCTTCCTACTGATTTTGATGCATATATATGCAATAGTGGCAGTGACCTATATTACCCATCCCCAACTCCCGACCCATCCGAGCTTCCTTATGCAATCGATCTTGATTATCATTCGCAAATTGAATATCGTTGGGGTGGGGAAGGATTAAGAAAAACTCTGGTTCGCTGGGCTACGTCAGTTGTAGACAAGAAGGGAGAAGGTGAAGAACAAGTTGTTATTGAAGATGAACAGAGGTCTTCTAATTATTGCTGTGCATTTAAAGTGGTGAATCCAACACTGGTAAATCTTATTCTCTTCGTTTAAGTATCCAGACTCCTTTCACAGTCCTGGTTTTCATATTTCCTGGCTTTGAATCTCAGCATTTTTTTTAAACACCTTTTGCCTGATGTAGTAGAACTACATTATCTGAGTAGATTATGCATCTTTCTTATAGGTCCCTCCTGTTAAAGAACTTCGGAAGTTAATGAGAATTCAGGCACTCCGTTGTCATGTTATATATAGCCATGGTGGTACTAAGCTACATGTAATTCCTGTACTAGCTTCTCGCTCGCAGGCACTCAGGTACTCTTTAGGTTTTAATAAATTTTAGTTTCTTTTCTAATTTTTCCTATTAGATTGAAGGATTATTATTTATTCCTTCTGAATCTCCTTGCATTTTTTATGGTTATTAGATTAACAATATTCATTGTTTAAGATGCTTTCCTGATGCAACTATTGTTTATTTTTTGTTGCTAAAAGTACATTAGACTTCTTGAAGTAGGAACGGTAATTAACATTATCATGAAATCCATAAACCATGCAGAAAAGAATTTGTGTGTTTGATTCCAGTCATTCATAGTTGTGATGATGGGAACATTGGCGAGAAACTAATTAGTTAACTAGGGGTGAGATGCCAAATAAAACTTTTAGAAACAGTCATAAAATGTGATGATGGTATAAAGAAGGGACCCTCCTCCCTTCCTTTTTCTCTCTTGTCGAATCTCACATGGAGAATAATTTTCTTTACATTTTGGTGTTAATTTTTCACTATTAGAAGTTAAATCATCTTCTAATATCCTGCATTTAGCTGGTTGGTCATGTAATTTACCACGAAACTTGGTCACTATGCCAATGGTGGAGGATGGGTGGAAGTAGGAAAAGGAATGGAGGTGGTAGAAGAGCTGAGACAACAAGGAGGAAGAGGGAGAAAGGGGGAAAAAAAAGAAGCAGGAGGAAGAGGAAATGAGAGGAAGAGAGCAAAAGGAGGAAGAAACGAGGAGAAGAGGAAAAGAGAAGAAAGGAATGGCAGGTAGTGGTGATTGGATGGATGGCTTAATGTGGTAATAACCATGAATAAGATGATGGGTGGTGGAGGTTTGGGTCACATCACTATTTATTGACCATGAGAACCCATGGGTCTTATTCCTAGCACCATATGGATAAAAATAATGTTGGATTCTACAGGTATCTATGGCTACTATTATCCATGCTAACCAACACCCACGAGATCTCCACTATCATCCATGTGGCGTGGACTATAACCAGATGTTGGGCCTCCTGAGACGTTAAGCTTCAATTGGATCATGCTCCCACAACTTGCTTTAACAACACTATCGTGAAATTTATGCCTCTTTAAGAAGTAAAGCAGGGGTTAAATATGAGCTAATAACCACGTGTGTCGTGACCCGAAATCTTAAGCTTGTATGTCTTCACCAACTTCTATTTTTTGTGTGTCATTTGTCTATTTATCTTTCATCATGGGACTATATTCATGGATAGATATTCTCAGTGGGAAGATGAAAAAGAGAAGAGGAGGGAGTATAATGCGAAAAGAAGAGGGTTTGAGGCGGAGACAACGAATGAATGGCAATGATAGAGATGGATAATATACATGATCAAGGAAGAAAAGTAACTATTGGACGAAGGAGGCTAAATTTGTCATTTATCTTTTTTCATGAGTGAAGTTATCTTGCTATATATGGAAGGGAAGTGTTAAAAAATAAATATTTGTGGAGATGTACTTATTTGTACATTTTGTTGGCTGTAAGTTCTTCGCTAGCATATGTTAACCCCGTTCATGTTATCAATTTGATAATTTAGTCATAGTATTAGTGGTGAATGATGGGAGGAGGAAGGATGGGGAAGAAGGGAAGGTGTTATGAGAACAATAAGCTAGGGTCGAGGAGGCAACCCCCCCCCCCCCTCACCAAAAAAAAAAAAAACACAAAAACCACCACCACAAAAAATCATCACACTACAATCTACATTTTGGTATTCCCCCACCCTGCGCCCCAATAATTCTTCACATTTCATTTTGGTATTCCCCACCCTTCACACATGCAAAAAAATGTCAGAGTGGAAGAAATGCATATTGGGAAATAAAGCATGGACTTGCATGTCTGACTTTATAAGTCTGACACTGATGTGAAACGGTGCGTGTGTGCCATGTAGGGAATCAGTGATATAATCAAACGCCACGTTTCACCAAATATAAAGATCTTCGGCAAGAAAGTAATTGAAAACTAACAATGTCAAACGGATGAGTTTTTAACAAAGTAATACATACTTGGTTTGAACATTTCAATTCTCAGTTTAATCTAATTATAATACATACATCATGCATGGCAAGTTCTATTATCAATGTCAATGATAAGCAATCAAAGGATTTGCAGTCACACCTCTCACAATATAGTGTACAACATGGAATAAAGATAATATTTTAGAGATATTTAATAGATGCATAATCTAACTAATAATTAGATTGCTTTGTAATAACTCACAATGAAGCTCCGGAATGTATATGAAGTCTGGATAATTGTCTGAGTATACGATTTCGAAGAACTCATAGTCAAACTCGCGTAAGGAAGAGGCTAATATGTTCTCAGACATGAAGCATCAGAAAGGACTGAAACGAGCACTGGTGATGTGCTGCTGCTGCGTTGCTACTGCTGGCCGCTGCTGCTGCCGCTGCTACACTGCAACTGCTGCTCTGTTGCTGTTGCACTGCTACTGCTGCTCTGCTGTTGCTACTGTTGTGGCTGCCTGTCGCTGTTGCTGTAAGTTGCTACTGCTGTTGCTTGCTGGTGCTGTTGTTGCTGCTTCACTGTTACTGTTGCTGAGAAACAATTTCAGAGAGAAGGTAGCAGGGGAGGGAAGAGTATTTTTAGATTTTCATTAATCATCATACATTACATTAGAGAGAAGGAAGAGAAGAGTACAGACAAGAGACATTCTTTGCATTCAACATTCATCATTCTTCAAACAAGATACAATTGCCTACATATAGGCTAGATTTACAACTACCCACTACCACGCATGATGGTTTCATAACTACGCACTATCACCACTACATAAAACTGAAATAGAATAAAAAACATAAAAATAAAAATACAAGTTCTCATCAATTCTCCTCAGATGAAAAAGAACTTGACTCCGTCGAGTCAATTGCAGAACTCTTCTCTTACTGCTGTAAGTTTGTTTCTTCCATCTTAGATTACTAGTCAAGCTACACCATAAATTTATCATCTAAAATGTTATCAATTTTCTCTGCTGTGTAGGATGAATATCAGGAAGTGGGAAAATGAAGGACTCTAAAAAAATTGGCTCAGGGTAGGGCTCATCAATCATTGGATTGTTTATGGATAATCAATATCTTGTAAACCACTTAGTTTTCAATATTGAAAATAGAACTTTGATGCCAAATCTATAACATAAGTATTGTGATTAAATTCTTTTTAAGATTTTGAAAAGTCCAGCACTACACGTATGCAAATCTTTAATAGTTTCCTGGGGAAACCATTTCGAACGAATCCGAACCATCACAAAATTGCCAACACTAATAGTTTTAAATTCTTTCCAAACGTTAGATCATAAATTATATTAAGCGTCGCTTGTTCAAATATATCACTGATTTCACATGTATAGAACTTGCATGTGTGTGGTAAAATATGATGCAGACTCATATGTTTAAACTTAAAATGCAGACTCAGAAACTGTATAATCAAGTGCAGTAGAGAACTTAGTGCCTATCATTGTTAGAAGAGTCTTCCAAAAGATAGCTAGGGAACTTTGGCTCCATATTGGACATTTGAAGTTTTAGACACTTGGATCATCGGATCTATAATATACACGACCTCGATCAAAAGGGATTATCAGAGGGATGGTTCTAAAAGTATGTGACAGTTTACCTGTTTTGACAGTGAAGATGAAAGTTATACAAACAGATAAAGGCAGAGGAGATGCACCCTTAAATTTAACAGTAATGAAAGTGAAGTTGATAATCTGTAAGGCATCATGTTCTCGCATAATTGCATCCTCAAAAAATTTGGATATAGATTGAGCATATATGTCAACATCCTTGGTCTGACCTATACCTTTTGTCACAATATAACTCCGGAACTTATCCTCATAGAAATGAATGTTTATTGGGACAAAGCACTGTTGCCTGACATCTAGTGACAAATCATTAACTTGCCGTTTAAGTTCAATATGCATGGTAGGATCCTTCCTATGGTGTGGCAAGTCAAGAAGATTAATTCCTGGGGTTGATTCATTGGCGTGTTGGATATCAGGCGTTGGTGGTAACGTGCCTGTGAGGTCTTCAAAAAAGGCACATCATCCTCTGTAATCACAAAGGTGACCTCGGGGGAGTCGGGGTGACTTTGGGGGCTATATGGGAGACATCAATAAACTTCGCAATCGCTGGGATGGCCTCAAGAGGATTCAAAATACTGAACTCCTCAAATTTATCGCCTGTGAATTCTCTGTCAAAGTTAGAGTTTTCTGAATATTTCGCTTGGTAAATGAGTTCTTCAGTGTGTCAATAATAACTTTGACAGGGCTTGGTGTCGGCAGTGTAGTAGGGAGGGATTGACGACCAAAACAAACGACAGTAGCGGTCGGCAATAAAGGAGGGGTGACTTCGGGGGCTTTATGGGAGACATCAATAAACTTCGCAATCACTGGGATGGCATTAAGAGGACTCGAAATATTGAACTCCTCAAAGTTATCACCTGTGAATTCTCTGTCAAATTCAGAGTTTTCTGAATATTTCGCTTGGTAAATGAGCTCTTCAGAGTCAGACTCTGTATTTGTTACAGACAGTTTGTCAATGGTTACTCTGACTGGGCTTGGTGTCGGCAGTAGAGGAGGGAGGGGTTGACGACTAGAACAGACAACGACAGTAGTGGTCAGCAATAAAGGAGGGACTCTGAATTTATAATAGATGGTCCCTTAATTTTAGTTACTATGACTGCCCTGAACAGTTGACCACAACGTGCTCATAACCCTAACACTTGTTACCTGGATTGCAGGATGATAAGAGAATGCCTGATCCAACCTAGTTATGCAACTCAAAATTTCATCTAACTTTTGGAGGATTTTAGAGTTGGTGTCCATATTAACAGTTTGGGATTCACTAGCCATTTTTTTGTTCTTTTTATATTTTTTTTATGCAAAAGAAATAAAAAAAACAATTTCATTTTTTCTAAAAAATGCCTAAAGAAAAGTTTTTTTTAACCTAATGCATAGTATTCCTGCCTAAACCTTGTGCTCTGATACTAAACTGATGTGAAACGGTACGTGCGTGCCATGTAGGGAACCAGTGATATAATCAAACTCGCCACGTTTCACCAAATGCAAAGATCTTCGGTAAGAAAGTAATTGAAAACTAACAATGTCAAACCTATGGGTTTTTAACAAAGTATTGCATACTTAGTTTGAACATTTCAATTCTCAATTAAATCTATTTATAATACATATATCATGCATGACAAGTTCTATTATCAGTATCAATGATAAACAATCAAAGGATTTGTAGAGTCATACCTCTCACAATATAGCGGACGTGGAATAAAGATAATATTTTAGAGATGATTTAACAAGTGCATAATCCAACTAATAATTAGATTGCTTTGTAATAACTCGCAGTGAAGCTTCCGGAATGTATATGAAGTCTGGATAATCGTCTGAGTATACGATGTCGAAGAACTCACCGTCATACTCGAGTAAGGAAGAGGTTAATTCGTTCTCAGACATGAATCATAAAAAGGACTGAAACGAGCGCCGATGATGTGCTGTTGCTGTGTTGCTACTGCTGGTCTACTGCTGCACTGCTATTGCTGCTCTGCTATTGTTGCAGCCGCTGCTTCACTGCGGCTGCCTGTCGCTGTTGCTGCTGTCGCTGTCGCTGCTGCCTGTCGCTGCTGCTGCTGCTATTGCTGTGATTTGTTCCGCTGCTGCAAGTTGCTGCTGCTGCTTGCTAGTGCTGCTTCGCTGTTACTGTTGCTGAGATAAACAATTTCAGAGAGGAGGAGATCCAGGGAGAAGAAAGAACGGGAGGGAAGAGTATTTTCAGATTTTCATTTATCATTATACGTTAGAGAGAGAAGGAAGAGAAGAGATACAGACAAGAAGCATTCTTTGCATTCAACATTCATCATCCTTCAAACAAGATACAATTACCTACATATAGGTTAGATTTACAACTACCCACTACCACACATGATGGTTTCATAATTACCCACTACCACACATGATGGTTTCATAACTACCCGCTATCACCACTACATAAAACTGAAATAGATTAAAAAAAACATAAAAATAAAAATACAGGTTCTCATCAATTCTCCTCAGATGGGAAAGATCTCGACCCCGTCGAGTCAAATGAACTAGGAGTAGGCCAGTTCCTGATGGCCTTAACTTTGTCAGGTCGACTGCTACTCCATCTCTAGATATGATGAGCCCAATGAAATGAACGACTGGACTAGAAATGCACACTTCAAGTTGATAAATAACTTTTCCTTGTGGAGACTTTCTAGCACGCATGTCAAATGAAGAATATGTTCTTTCTGGTTCTACTAAAGATCAGGATGTCGCCAAAATAGACTACTATGAACTTTTCAAAGAAAGGACGTAAATTCTGGGGCATGACTTTGCCATGAACGTGCTAGGTGCGTTCGATAATCCGAAAGACATGACCAACCGCTCATATAACACGTCCTTGATCTTGAAGGCGGTTTTTAGTATTCCCTTTTGCGAATACGAATCTGATGATATCCGCTATGAAGGTTCATCTTCAAAAAAATATAAGTTCCGGCCATCATGTCTAATAAAAGTCTAGGAATGAGAAACCTATACTTGACAGTGATTTGATTGATGGTCCGACTGTCCATACACACCCACCCTTCAGCTGCCATCCTTCTTTGGTGTGAGTAATGCAGGTAAGACACATGAACTCAAGCTCTCTCTAATAAAGCCCTTCCGCAATAACTCATCCACATGCCTCTTTATCTCTGTGTGCTCAGTGGGGTCATTTTGTAATGTGAAAGATTTGGCAAACTAGACCCTGGCACAAAGTCAATGACATGCTGCATGTCACGCAAGGGAAAGTTTGTGAGGCAACTCAGTGGGTATAATATCATTAAAATCTCTGACGAACTTTCGGATGAATCTCAACCGGTGCGCTGAGAGACTCACCCAAGGCAACTAACGCATACATTACCCTTTCCTTCCTGCTCTCCTTGAGAAACTGGGATTTAGTCACTAAATGAAGCGGTTTCTTGCTTTCATTGTTTGTGACAGTTCCTGCCTTGTTCCTCACTGCTGACTTATGCTTGACAAGTTTCAACACCATCTTCTTTTCATTGAATTTAAACTCGTGAATGTTGGACCTACCAAAACTGATCACGTTCAAGTCAAACAGTCATGGCTTACCCAGCAAGATGCGTGCATCGTTCAATTCTAAAATGTCACACCACACTCGATCTTCGTAGCTAGACATGTGGATAGGCACATGACAACGTTGGGTAATAGCTTGGGCCGTTTTATCAACTCACGTAACGTGTGGCTGTTGGTGGGGTTCAACCTTCAGACCCATCTTCGCAATGGCTGTCTTGGCGATGATGTTGACATAATTTCCCCCATCAATCATTACCTTATAGTTCTTTCCTTCGTGTACAACATAGGTGTGTAACACTAGATCTCCACCAGCCCTCGTCTCTACCTGTTGTGTGAAGGCGCCTAACGGCACTCACCCTCACATTGGACAATCTAACATCCTCATCTGTGTCACTAGTGCCCTCCTCTGGCTCATATACGTCCTGTAGATTACCCTCGTCCAAACCGGCATCCTCAATAAGAAGGCTCCTGGTTGGAGATCGAGTAATGACATGACATACTCATGACACCGAAAGCACTTCATCCCCAAGATAGTCTGTTTAGATGGCTCACCTATAACAGATTTATCCTTAGGGTCCTTAGTTATATTGGTGTTGGGTTTGGCAGTAGTTAATCGGGGGAAAACTGTGCACGAAAATGTGTATTTATAAAAATCAGTTAAAGTGTTATAGTGCTTTGGCTTTCTCGATACTTCCATTATAGCATATAGTCTATACGGGTCAAATCCACGGGGGCGGGAGGTGATCAAAGCATTAACGATGTATGTCACGTTGGTTATTAACAAGTTCTTTTTTGTTTAAGAAAGAGAAAAGAAAAAGAAAAAAGAAAACTAGAAGTGGTAGGAGGAGCAGATGATGAAAACATCGATAAGAAAATGATAAAGAAGTAGTTTTGGAATCGATTTTTAAAACAAAGAAAAAAAAAAAAACTCATGGCTACTAACTACTAAGTACTCTACTAATCATGCTAACCTCTTAATAATAGTTGCCTTATATGGATCCTTAGCCATCACTATCCTTGCTTCAAAAGACGTTACAGAGCATGACTCATAAGATTGTTCTCCACATCCAATCCAAACCATATTAACAAGGTGCACCATACAATTAATCCATCAAAACCGGTTAGAGGCATGCATAAAATAGAGTAGTGCAAGTTAGCTTGTTAGTAAGTTAGGAGTTAGAACCCATCATCATGAGCCATCAATGACTCTTGTAAGAGCAAAACTTTATAGAGGCTATTAGATTCACCTGGATTATCAAGTAAGTGGTTAGATGATTAGTGGTTGATAGTTAGATTTCCATGACAAAAAACTAGCTAAGAATCATGTTTGAGGTTAGAGAAGAAACCATTGAAGGAAATGAGGAAGCTTTCATAGATTGTCATTGTCTATTACAACTCTCTCCTGAATTGTCTATTACAACTCTCTCCTGAATCACTCTTAGCCCTAATACATGATCTAAAAAAGAGAGAAAATACAAAAGATAAACTACACTAAGCTACACTACGGAGAGAAACCCTAGCCTACTGCTCTCTAACCTCAATTCTGGCTCATCAATGCGATATTTATAGGCACAAGGAGTTTCTAGAAGACGAGACGAGGCCACGCGTCGAAGATCATGGGTTAGGTCCCTGGCTTTGCCGTGGAAACATGAAAAAAGCTGCGTTTTCGCTACAATATCATGGATCCAGTCCCTGATCTTTTGCCAGTTGGTCCGTCTCACTTTTAGGAGCTTCTTTATGTTCTTGTTTTGCGTTATTTGGACATGTATTTCTTCAGATACAGCTTCAATACGGGAATCCAATGTATTCTTTTAGAAGCTCTCCTGCTTGATCTACAAGAAATATGGATTAACCACTCGAAAATGGGTTTAATTAAGCTCTTATTACCACTTTGCCCCTAGATTCTTTTATTTGTATAAAAGATCAAAACACGAGTAAGAAACAGTATTTTATTCATAATCGGGAAGGGAAATGCGATATGAAGATGCAAAATTGCAGACTAATCACACATTTATACTTTTTTTTGCTCGTCCCGAGCAAAACAAGAAAAAAAGAACTAAACTAAGAATGTTATTGTACCACTTTCGCAGGTGACGCATTGCACTGAGCGTGTGCAACAAGCCTTTAAACCTCTAGGTTTTCCTTAGAGGAGGAGTTCTAATCTCTTGAGGGTTTTCAACAGATTACACCCACAAAATTCGTAAAGAAAGAAAACAAATGTTAGTATTTTTGAAAACACAGTTTGAAAGAAAGAAAAGTTTTCGAAATATTTTTGCAAAAATTTAACCGATCAAAGGTCACAAGTTCACCAAAATTATTCGTCCTTAAATTGAGTCTTTATGCAAGATCTTGTCATCAATTAAGGTAAGAATTCAAATTGGATTGAATAATTGATCTTTCATAAAACCTAGATAATATGCACTTTTTGTGATAGTGTAGATTTTTAGGATTTCAACTCTAACCATCAAGCCATATATATATATATATATATATATATATATATATATATATATATATATATATATTTCTTCTTTCCTTATTTTTCTTAGGCTTTCTAGTTACCCAGGTAACGAGCCTTTTAGTCGTGACTCCCAAATTGGACGATCTTAGGGCACGAGATGAGAAAATATCCCACGGGCTTAAAGACTCGAGGAAATAAAGACCACAAAACTAAAGAGGATTATTTGTTTCTTTTGACCACCGTTAGGCGTGAATAATTATGCGTAATAAGGTATAATTATCCAACTTTAATAAGTGATTTTTTATTCATATATACAATATATTTTTATTTATGACATTTTAAGTCTTTGTTTCCATCCAAAAAATGTGCAAGTGTGAAGTGCATACTCTTTAAGGCAAAAAATTCAAGATCAAATTATCTTTTCAATCTTTCTTAACCTATAATTTTAAACAAGATTCATTATTTTGACTAGGTTTAAGATGTCATAATTGTGATTTTCTTAATTTTTATGATCGACTTAATTTTCTTAAAAATAATCAACACTTTTTCTCTTGTTTTCAAAAAGTTTTTAAAGAAAGGAAAAATCCTATACAAAAGAGAAATTTCTAAAAATATTCTAAAAGAAGTGAAAAAAAAGAATCTAAAAAACTCTATGTTAGTAAACCCTCCCCTACACTTATCTCATGCATTGTACTCAATGCATCGTGAATGTATGTATGCATAAAAATACAAAAGGAAGGAGAATTTACCTCAAGGTGGTGGTTCCGGTGGTGGTCTAATTTGTGCACGAAATGCAACCCAATTAAGAGAATGTGGAGTTCGCAGGAACCCACCAGTGACCTCTCTAATATAACCCAATAATTGATTGTATATGTGATTTTTATTAGAATTTTACCCCATCAAATTTCCAATTTTGAAAAATAATTTCAGAATAATGTTTTTCTACACTTTTATCCCAGAATGGAATGTGATATGATGGAATGATTGATTTGGACTTAGGAGGTACATGGATTAATCCCGACTCAAAAAAGTGACTGAAATCAAGTAAAGGTTCTGGAGTCGAAGTTGGTTCAAAAATTGGGTCAAAACCAAGAAGTTGAAACTCTATTTTACATTCATTCCCCACAATGGTATGTGACTATAAGATTGGTGATTCAAGTTCACGATGAATTGATACATGATTCAATGTTGACTCGGGAAAGTGATTAAAATCAGGTAAAGATACCAGAGTCAATATTGAGTCAAAATTTGGATCTGAATCGTAAAATTGAGGATCGGTGTCACATTCATGTTCTGCCAATTTGTTAATGTGACTCTCAAAAGTGTGGTATTGGTCAAGTTCAATATGGTGATCTTGAAAGATTAATGATTCAATTTCACGATGTATGGATAATTTCAGGAAAGGGATATCTTGCCAAAATGTCAACGTGGCTATTAAAATGTCGATTTTGGTTAAGTTTAAATGAATGTGATGAAATTGAATCTTGATTTCCAAAACACCATAGTTCATGGGCCAGATCGATAGAGTTAAAGATATCAGGACGGTCAAAGGTTGATAAGAGAGTTTCTTCATTCCTATAAGTATTGACCAAATTTTCTCATTGTTGCGTTAAACCTACCGATAGATTGGGTTATAATATTTTGGGTCCGAATCATGTCTTTCATACTCTGTGCAATCGGTTCTTCTTGCAAAAGTGAGTATGGAAGTTGGTTTTGAAAATTGTGAGTCCATTAGATTTTGAGATTGACGCTCAGACTCATGCAAGACTTTCATACTAAATTATAACACAGATTTTTCTACAATCAGTTCTATAAAAGGAGTATATGAAGCTTGGTTCTGGGAAAATTGTGAGTCCATGGTTTGGGATTGTCGTTGGACTCACGCAAGAGTTTCATACTCATTTTCAAGACTGATGTTTGTTCATTTTAAAGAGGTGGGACTGAGAATGAATCATGAAGATTTTGTTGAAATGGTGAGTCCAACATGTTTTGAAATTGTCGCTTAGACTCACACAAGACTTTTATACTCGTTTCTAACACATTTTTCTTCAATTGGACGTTCTAGAAAAGAAGTATATGAAGTTTGATGTGAGAAATAATGTGAAGATTGTGAGTCGAGCATGTTTTGAAATTGTTGTTGGGACTCAAGCATGGCTTTTATACTCTTTTCTAAATTAGATTTTTTTTTCAGTCGGTGATTCTGGAAAAGGACTATATGAAGCAAAATTGGGGAATGATTGTGGATAAGGTGTTTGAAAATTTGACTCGGGGGGAGGTGAATCCCCGTTGACTCTGTGAAGAGTTGAAATTATTTTGATAATTTTGGTCATAAGATTGGAGATATGGGTTATATTGAGTTAAATACATATTCGGCCTATTTGGTTTGTTCTTGTTGTACAAAGTCGGGTTGAAATTATCCGAACCAAATGAGGTCAGGGTGAAATATGAATTCATATTAAAGTTGGAAATATTATTGATATTGAAATGCATTTCACAAACAAAAACAAAAAGTAAAAAGCAAGCAAACAAATAAAAAAGATAGAAAACAAGCCTATGCTAAGGTTGACCTTGAACTGTCTGGGAGATGGCTATTACAATATTTGACCGCGAGCTAATCGGCTAGGTAGTGACAATTCAGTGGGAGGTATTCGTGCGTAAGCAACGAGCCTTAATTACACCAAACCACTAAATCTTTGAGGCTTAACCTTTTAATTCCCAATTATTAGACATCGATTTGGCAAGAGTCCAGTACTAACATCTTCCTTCCGAGGTCAATCTCTTAATGAGTCCAAGATGTCCCTATGGGAAAACGTCTATCAAGTTTTATGTAGCCTTGAGTTGTGTGAGTGAGGAGGTTTTTTTTTTTTGAAGGAAAGGTGTGTGAGTGTGGGGGTGTGATTTTTGGGTTAAGGGAAGGTGTTGTTCCCTGCCTTATCTTGTATTGAGTTATGTCCTTAAGTCCGATTCGTGCAAAGGTGCAATATAGATAAGAATAAACACACAAAGCAAGAAATCACTTACGTGTTTGTCCTATGCTATATGCTATGTCATATATACACCTCAGTCCAGCTCACAACAACAAAACAAAATATAATATATTGAAATGAAATCGACACGTACCTACAATGCAATGTCTAAACCGTTTTAACACGTCCGATTACCGATTTTGTTTAATTATTGCAGTGAACAGGTAAAGAAATACAGAATCTAGCAGCAGAATACATCATAACATATAAGCATGAAATTTCCTGCAAAATGTAGGGTTCTGAAACCTTAAAATGGCTGCGTTTTCGCGGCTAACCTAGGGTTTGTGCGGCAATGTGATGGAAGCAGGCTCCCTGCTTTTAAGAGCAGGGAGATTGAAGCAATTATAGACTCTTCAATGCTTAGTTTCTGTAAACATTTACCTGCACACTAAAACAGAGAAGAGAATGTTAACAAAAACGTGAATTCAAACTGTTCCCATCCCTGACAATGGCGCCAAATTTTGATTTGGGGGGCAATCGTGCACGAAAATGTGTATTTTATAAAATTAGTGAAAGTGTTACGGTGCTTTGGCTTCCTCGATACTTTCGTTGTAGCATATAGGCTATACAGGTCGAATCCACAGGGACGGGAGGCGATAGAAGCATTAACGGTGTGTGTCACGTTGGTCGTTAACAAGTTCTTCTTTATTTAAGAAAGAGCGAAGAAAAAGAAGAAAACTAGAAGTGATAGGAGGAGAAGGCGATGAAAACATCGATAAGAAAACGATAAAGAAGTGGTTTTGAAATCGGTTTTTATAACAAAGTAAAAGAGAAAAAAAACTCATGGCTACTAATTACTAAGTACTCCACTAATAATGTTAATCTCTTAGTGATAGTTGCCTCATATGGATCCTTGACCATCACTAATCCTTGGCTTCAAGAGACGTTACAAAGTATGACCCATAAGATTGTTCTCCGCATTCACACCATATTAACAAGGTGCACTATATAATTAATCCATCAAAACCGATCAGGGCCAGGCAAGAAATAAAGCAAGTTGTGCAAGTTAACTTGTTAGCAAGTTAGGAGTTAGAACCTATCATCATGAGCCATTAACGACTCTTGCAAGAGCAAGGCCTTGTAGAGGCTATTAGATTCATGGGATTATCAAGCAAGTGGTTAGATGATTAGTAGTTAGATTGCCATCACAGAAAACAAGCTAAGAGTCATGTTATAGGTTGAAGAAACCATGGAAGGAAAGGAGGAAGTTCTCATAGATTGTCATTCTCTATTACAACTCTCTCTTTCTCTCCTGAATCACTCTCAGCCCTAATACATGATGTAAAAAAGAGAAAGAAAAGAATAAGAACTACACTAAGCTACACTATGAAGAGAAACCCTAGCCTACTGCGCTCTCTAACCTTAATTCTGGCTTATCAATGCGATACTTATAGGCAAAGGAGCTTTTGGAAGACGAGACGACGCCACGCGTCGAAGATTGGGGACTGGGTCCCTGGCTTTGTCGCTGAAACGCGGCAATATCAGGGATCCAGTCCTTGGTCTTTTGCCAGTTGGTCTGTCTTGCTTCTAGGAGCTTCTGTACGTATCTTATCTTGCGTCATTTGGACTCGTATTTTTCCAGATACAACTTCAATATGGGAATCCGATGTATTCTTCTAGAAGCTCTCTTACTTGGTCTCCAAGAAATATGGATTAATTACCCGAAAATGGGTTTAATTAAGCTCTTATTACCACTTTGCCCACGGGTATGAAACAATATTTATTCATAACCGGTAGGGAAACACGATATGAAGATGTAAAATTGCAGACTAATTAGTAGTCTCAGGTGGGTGCCTATACTGCTCCCCGGCTTTCAGAATGAATCTGCATTCTAAAGAGGATCTAAGTGAGGCTTTTATATCCTGAGCTAACTGGCTAGCATGTGCAAGGGTCTTTATAGTTTGGGAATGAATGATCATGACACACTAGATGTCGGTCCTCAACCTAGATATGATTTGGTGGGGGTCTTCTTGTAACTCATATCGCAAAATTAGGTCATCAAATGCAATTGTGTAAGCTTAAACTGATATGCTTTCCTGACGAAGGCGGCACCATTCATCTAGGAGGCGCTACCTGTATGATTTCAGGACGCATTTCTCTTTAAGTTTGTCTTTCATTTCATCTCAATTCTCTATGAGAACCCTATTCCTTGCACAATCTCTCTACCAAGGTCTAATAAACTCTAACCTTGTAAGTTGCATCCTAGCGAGCCAGACTTTACATTCTTCGGATATACTATACCAGACAAAATAGTAATCCATGTCAATTAACCAATCATTAAAAACTTTAGGATTATGGATATCGTTGAATGTAGGAGGATCTATCTTAATCCTACGGACAATTTCATCATCATCCCTGGGCCTGTGGATGTTCTCATCCCTTCTATCGTTGACGTTCTCTCTATTGGGTCTGTGGTCCCCTGTTGTTTCCCTATTAGATTTGTTCTCTAATATCTATATCTTAAGTTGGTTGTCTTGCATCTCAAGTCTAATGGATTGCATCTCCTTAAACAAAAAGTCGACTTTCTCTGTCAATTGATTGAGTTTTTCTTTCATATCTGGTGGGTTGGAATTACACTTCTTATCACTACGCAAAAGCATGCACCAATATGAAACATAAACACAAGGCAATCAAACACACTGATGCACAATACCCTTAGATGTCAACTAAATGCGTGCAACTAGATGAACGAATGAAAAGTCTCGTAATAGTTCCTAAGATGGAGAGAATGGATCCTAAGTGTGATATGCAGGCAAACAGCAGATAAGGTAAATAACAATTGTAACTACAACTATCAATCCAGACAGTTATGCAAGAGATTTACAAGAAATAAGCTATAATGCAAGGTTAGGTTAGAGTGTACCTAGAGGCGCTTGAAGAAGCACCGATATCGAGTAGTGGTGCCAAACAAGGTAGATCGATTTTGCCGCCCAAAATTGCGAAATCTCTCTCGTGGTTCCGGGACTCAGCTACGGATCCAACACTTCGAACAGAACTCGAAACGGACTCCAAATGGGTCTGAAACAGGCGTCAAAGTGACGATGTACTGTTGCTGGACTTAGTCTAGACCGAGTCAGACCGAGTCACTGAGTTAATTCGGGTCTAAGCCGCGGCTCGACTCGCGTCGGGTCAAGCTGATGATGTCAGCTTACAAGCCATTGACGTCAGCGATGGCTTGGGTCTGAGCCGCAACTCACGTCAGTGCCGCAGATTAGCAAGTCAGGTCGGGTCGCTATCGGGTCGGACCCGACTACTCAAACCAAACTAACTAGGGTTTTTTGTACCCTTTCTCTGCATCAGTGATGATCTGGCTGGCGGCAGTAGCGAGGACGGCTGTAGGGAGGACGATAGCGGTGGCGCGACAAGGAAAAGAGCAGCAACGACGGCAACGAAAGCAAAGACAGTGACGATGGCGGAGGTCAAAATCTGGATCTGAAACCGGCGACGAGGTGGGTGACAAGATCCGGATCTGAACTCGGTGACAAGCGTTGCCGGCGAAGTCAGGTGGAGGAGGTCGGCGAGGTTTTATTGGCGTCGAGCGGATGTGATGATGTCAGCAGCTTCAACAGAAGGTTGCGAGGTCGGCGGAATGGAGCGGCTGCAAGGTTGGCGGTGATGGCGAAGATGAGTTTCGGCCTCGGTGTTGGCGAGGTTGTGTGGAAATCTGGGTGGCGAGGAGATCTTGGCATTGAGGGTGGTCCGATGGCGCGACGGCTGAGAAGTCAGAGGTGAAGGTGGCGGCAGAAGGCGGTGAAGACTGACAAGAGTTGGCGACGGGTGGTGATAGGGTTTCTTTTGTGTGAGAAGATGAAGGAAAAGAGGGAACACTGCGAGTTTTCTTTTTTTTTTTTCTTTTTTTCTCTTTTTTTAAAAATCCGATCTAAGGTTTTGGATTTTTTTGTAGAGGTTAGGGTTTTGTGGAAGATTTGGTGGAGGTTAGGGTTTTGTGGAAGGGATATTTTTTGTGGAGGAAGAAAAGAAAGAGCAATATTTTAGCTCTGATACCAATTTAGTACATAATTAATTTTAACATGAAAATAAAGATAAAATTTGATTAATTCGGGAACTGGCACCCAGGTGATCACTCACCCATTCTCACAAGTCAGCACACAAGAGATTCAAAGAGCAATGCAAATTAACATGCAAAGCAGAAATGGGTTAAATTGACTTCACTAAACTATTCAACCTAATAGTCTAGTTGACTTTTTATACGCCCCATACAAAAGGAATTCCCTCATCTTGACCGATGTGAGACTAAAAGCAAAAAAAAAAGCCGAACCTACTAATTAAAGAAAAGAGCCTAACAATAAAGAAAATAACCTAATACAATAGAAGAGAGTTGCGTCTCTTGCGCGCATAAGTCCTCCATGTTCTCGAACTGGTTGGATTCCCATCAGGAGGACTAAGTGGAATAAATAGCAAAGGAGTAGAGGAGGAGGCGGGGGGGGGGGGGGTGTTGGGGACGGAGAAGAAAGGAAGTAGTAAGTAGGCTGGGTGGTTTGGATGGTCCGGTTATGGCCATTAGCAGCACAGATGAGGAAGAAGAAAAGAGCTGGGGAATAAACTGGAAAGAAATGGGTTGCAAGTCGATGTTGTGGGAGAGAATTAATTCTAGAAAATGCAGATGGATGCTATGCATAAACAAGGAAAATGAAGAAGAAAAGGTTGAAATTTCTTACTCATCCTTTCCATGACCAGTGTTATCCGGCTTTTGAAGTGGGAAGCTTTGAAAATTAAATATTTTTACCAGCTCTTTCCCTTTACAGAGGTTTATAATGGGCTTTATATATTAATTTCCTCTATACAAATAAATCAAAAGTGCATAATTCTGAATAGCTGCATATGCGAAGCCTTTGCAGATCCACCAATATACAGATGTGTAGACTTTAGTATTAGATAATAGATCAGATAATTTAAGTTTTTATTTATATTGAAGTGCTTTGCCCCACACCAAAACTCTGAAGATGTGCTAAGGTTGAGGGTAATATATTTACATTCTAGCACACCCTCGTGGAGCCTTCTAATGGACCAAAACCTGGGCTTTTGCATAGCGGTACATCTCTTACGTCTGCTTCTTTTTTTAATCTGTGCCCTGCAGAAATTGAACCTGAGTTGCTTCTGTACCAGAACTCTAAAGTTATGGTGAGGGTTTCGAGTAATATATTTATATTCTATCAGTTCCATTGGAAAATAACTTGTATTTTTGTTAACACCTCTTATGTTCAGTACTAACTACTAAGAAAAAATATATCAAGGTTATATCCTATAGCTTAAATTGCACATGTAGTTGCATCCATGGTGACATATTGATGGGGGCAGATTTAGGATTTTAGTTGATTTCAGCTTTTAGGAGATTTGGTCAAGATTTAGGATTTATTTGAATCTATATGTGGTTAGATTTGGTGAGATTTGATGTTATCAATAATTGCACGTACAATGCACGTGTTGTAGGTTATA
Organism: Agave tequilana; assembly: GCA_038442645.1. Classification (NCBI taxonomy): domain Eukaryota; kingdom Viridiplantae; phylum Streptophyta; class Magnoliopsida; order Asparagales; family Asparagaceae; genus Agave; species Agave tequilana. Next base: position 75,232 of record JAVJIF010010015.1, read on the forward strand.
TATAGTAATGTAGTGGACTATGAGAATTATTGAATGATTTAATTAAAAAAAAGCTATTTGCTTCGGGTATTGATTTTAATCTCATGGATTGAATCATAGGCGGTGAAACCAAAATTCAGGTTGCGATCCGTGATCATATCCAATTCCACTCTTCTTCCTCAATTCCACAAAAAATCCCACCACAAACCCTACAAGCCCCTCCGCCCACATTAATTTGGTATGAGAGTCGAATTTCCTGTTTTTTTTTCTTCCCACAAAAATTCAATTAAAAAAAATGTACTGTTCTGTGAACAATAACTTTTCTGTTTCTGTTCACAGTTACTGTTCACTGCAGAGCGCAACCACTAGAGTTCGTTTCAGGCCCGTTTGGAGTCCGATTCGAGTTCCGTCTGAAGTGCTGGATGCGTGATCGAGTCCCGGAGCTACTGGAAAGATTTTACATCAGTTGGATAGCAGATCTGATCTCTACAAGCTCGTGTTTGGCGCAGGTATTGTCCCTGCAGCAAAAGATAAGCATTTCAGGCCACATTTTCAGCCCGTTTCGAATCCAGTTCGAGCCGCTGAGATTCTTAGGTAACCTTTGATCCTTATGCACTAAATTTTCTTTATGGGTTTTTACTTCTGCGTATATACCGAGTGTCATGAAAGGAAGTGGAACGGGATTTGTACGCGACTATCATGTATTTTTGAGATTCTCATGATGGTTTGAAAAGTGAAAAAATAATCTTGAAGAATTTTTTAGTTATTTTTCCTTAACATCTGAGCAGAAGTACCACTATGCGTAAATGAGACTGGTTGGACAGGCTTATTGGTGGTGCAAAGATAGTCGGATCAACGATCAGGTTGGTTTGTCTTATAAGATCTTCATAGTCTGTATGCTCACACCTTATGTATGCATCTGAGACAGACTACAATGTTGAGCAAGAGCCCGAGACCCGATCATTTGCCGATATCTGCACTGAGCTTCGGGAAGCCTTAGAGAGATATGTAGCAAGTCAGGCTGCAAACATTGACACAAATTCAGAGCCTCTAATCTTTGTCGAACCAGAAGTTGCAGCTGAGCCAGAGCTAGGGCCAACAGTTGTTGATGAGACGAAGCTAGAGCCAGAGATAGAAGAGCCTCTTGTAGAGACTTCAGCAGACCTCGTAGCGGAACTTGCAATAAAGCTAGTGCCATCTTCGGCTGCCGTGAGGGTTCCCTTGTCCTTGAGATCGCTTGATGTATATGATCCTTTGCAGATCTTTCTAAAGGCGACAAATTCACAGGAGGTCGGGTTTCTTATGGCTCAGAGCACAATCAATCCAGGCTTCACCAGGGATGATTTGCCTCGGCATATTGCATGTGTCTTGTTCAAGATACCATTGACCAGAACCGATTGGTCACGGAAACTAGTTCCACCTTCACCACCTTGGTTCAACCTTGACGCATCGATGCTGATTTCCCGACCACCATCTTGACCTGATTGAGGATTCGTAATGTGGTTCAACCCGCTTGTACTTGCCTTGCTACTTATCACTGCATTCATCGGAGATGAATGCTTTCAAGCTGAGAGAATGATAGGGAAAGCGAACGGTCCAGATTTGACAGATTTAGGATTTTAGTTGATTTCAGCTTTTAGTAGATTTGGTTAAGATTTAGGTTTATTTGAATCTAGATATGGTTAGATTTAATTAGATTTGGTGAGACTTGATGTTATCAATAATTGCACGCACAGTGCACATGTTGTAGGCTATATATAGCCATGTAGTAGACTTTGAGTTTGATAAAAAAAATGAAGTTATTTACTTTGGGTATTGATTTTAATCCCATTGATTGAATCATAAGCGGTGAAGCCAAGATTCGGGTTGCGATTCATGATCATATCCAATTCTACTGTTTTTCTCCAATTCCACTAAGAATCCTGCCACAAACTCTAAAATCTCCTCTGTCCCACATCACATTCTATATCTATTGATGGTCAAAGTTTACAAACAGACACACAAGACCATCTCTAGTTTAGGTTTGTTTCTCACAGAGTTGAGAGAGAAAGGGATTGAGAAGAAAAGTTAATTGGACATGTAGTTTTTGCTACATATCATCATGGAGCGTGCCATGTTAGGCTAGATTCAATAAACTTGTATAGACTCAGTAGGTGCTTAATTTATGTTGAGCGTGTGATTGGCTTGGGCTTGAATTGTGCGAGGTCAGTTTTGGCCTCTTGTTTCCATTTCAGGTGGATAGTGCTTTTGTCAAGTCCACTTTCTCCCTGAATCTGCCAAAGGGTTACTTTTACTTCTAGTTTAGCAGTTACAACTTACTTGAAGTTTCCGGCTGATTTAATTGTTTATCATTTATTATTTGTCATGACCCTTTACCACAAAACAACTTATTATGAATTGCCTTCTTTCAGGTACTTATATGTAAGGTGGGGCATAGAAATGTCAAACATGGTCGTCTTTGTTGGTGAGAGTGGTGATACAGATTACGAAGGGTTGCTCGGTGGGGTGCACAAAACTGTAATACTGAAGGGTGCATGTGAAACCTCAGTTAAGCAGCTCCAAGGCAGGAGCTATCCTCTAGAAGACGTCGTGGCTTTTGATAGCCCAAGTAATGTTAAAACTGAAGACGGGTATGGCATCAGTGACATACAGTCAGCTCTGAAACAGCTGGGCATACTGAAAGACTAGGATGGATCACTTCAGCTGCAGCATGTTTCAAGAGGAAAGTTTATAATGTATCACAAGTAAGTTGCATGAACGAATATGCATTTCATTTTGACCTGTTTAAGTGCCTTGAGTCTGGTCTTTCATGTCAGCAGTTCAACCTGCAGTCTTGTACATGCTACTTGAAAAACCTATCAGTTTCTGTTCTGCAAGCCTGGAATCCAAGTTTAGGCTTCTGCTGTTTTGTTCACTTGCTCTCAATACGAGAAGAGGGACAAAGCTACCACCTCTCCTTGAGACGGTCGAGTGTAGTTTGATTTTCATCTGCAATCAACTTATATGAGCAGCAGCCCAAACAAAAGGATGCTTTTGTTTTGTTGTAAATAATGTGGTTACCTCTGTGTAGGTAATATGCAAATCTTTGATAAATTTGGTGCCTTTAACTTTTTGGAGTTGGTTCAAAATAAAAGGTTGCAGCATGTGGCATTTCAACTATGCATAAAGACCTAAACATTTCATGTTACTTGTGTACTATTCTGGTTACTTTCCACATTTTTTTGTTTAAACAGATGATGTACATGGCCAAAAAGCTTTATTTATCTTTATGTTATTATGAATTAATTTGTACGACTTAATACAGGTATACGGTATGAAGTGTTTTTGGGTGTACCTTGAGTTTTCAATGTGGCATTGCGAATTTTGAAGCGTGCGTGTTTGTGTGCGCACGCGTGTATGTGAGATGAGGATAAAGTATGAAAAAAAATTAGACAGACAAATTGAGGTGTGCAAGGAGTTGGTGAGAGAGGGAGCTCCTCGCTCCATCTCAGCACAAATGTTGGTGAGAAATGGTGCTTGTTTTGGCCATCTGCATCATCTTTCTTCTTGTTTTGCTTTCTTCCCTCTTGTGTGTGACGAAGACCGAATCGAATCAATTGTTTACAATTTGTTCATATGAGTGACTTTTTTTTTTGCTTCTTCCCTTTTTGTTTTAATATTTAGTATCGTGGATTGTTATATTTTGGTTTTGTTTGCATCAACTGTGTAAAATGTTTAGAATTGGTCAAATTGCTCACCCAACCCATCTGGAATTAGTTCCACTTTCCCCTGACCCAGAGCCCACCAGAGCTTGAAGGTGACCTAATTTGTCTAATTCCAAAGTTTTGGCCCAGGTGGCTCTAACTTGTCCAAATGGTTCACACTTTTTCCTTTTCCTTTTCTTTTTCTTTTTCTTTGTATAGCGAGCAAAAGTCGTAGTTTAAATTTGAATCTAGGACTTCTCACGTATCATTTCGTGCTTTACTGCAGATATGATGCCACAATACAAAATAGATGAGCAGGATCTAAGCAATAATGAGTTAACTATAAACATATGTTTTCTTATATTGCGTTACATGGGTTGATTGTCACCGTTCATTATGTTTCTTACTATTTCTAACCGAGCCTGACATGTGGAAAACAACTAAGGAAGATATGTGTATGTTTAAGTCGTAATTTGAGTCACAAATATCTACTCCAATAACTCGAGTCGCAAAGATTTTTTTAATGAATAAGGTGAATAATTTCAATTTTGTTGTAAAACCCGAGAAATTATTACACTGAAATAGAGAATTCTAGAGACAGAGTAGATGTAGGGATTCTTATTGATTTCTAAAGTGTACATTGAAATGAATCAGGAAAGGCATGTTTATAGATAAAATTTGGGTTACTATGCAGTCAATAATAACCATATTCATTACAGGTGGCTGGTGGCTGGAGGATGGAGAATTGAAGGATATTTGGTGGAGAGCCACCTTCTTTGACCTATCATAACACTCCCCCTTCGTTGTCCACCATACATGATGTCTTATTAAAAACCTTGCCAGGAAAACCCAGTGGGATAAAATCATAGTGAAGGGAAAAAGAGTATACCATCTCTGTATACGTGTTCTATGTTGCCTCGTTAAAAACCTTACCAGGAAAATCCTGTGGGACAAAATCATAATAAGGGAAAAAGAGTGCAGCCACCTAAGCTCCCCCTCAAGTTGACATGAGTAGTTCTTCTTCTTAAGTCTCGCATATGACGCATCCCAATATCACGAATAAGCTTTCTGAGAGTTGTAGTGGGAAGTGCTTTTGTAAAAAGATCTGCCACATTATCACTTGATCGGATATACTGAATATTAATTTCCTTATTTTTTTAAGATCTTTGTTGAATGAGAAGAACTTCGGGGGTATATGCTTGGTACAGTCGCTTTTGATGAATCTTTCCTTCATTTGAGCGATGCATGCAACATTGTCTTCAAACAGTACTGTTGGATCTCTGTTGACTGGTAATCCACAAGTTACTTGGATGTGTTGAGTTACAGACCTTAGCCATACACATTCTCGACTTGCTTCATGAAGTGCTATGACTTCAGCATGATTAGAGGAAGTGACAATAAGTGTCTGCTTTTGTGAACGCCAAGAGATCATTGTACCTCCATATGTGAACACATATCCTGTTTGAGACCTGACTTTATGTGGATCTAACAAATAACTTGTATCTGCATAACCAATCATTTCTTATATTGATCCTCTAGAATAAAACAAACCAAAATTAGTTGTTCCTCAAAGGTAACGAAATACATGTTTAATACCATTCCAATGTCTCCGTATAGGAGATGAGCTAAATATTGCTAATAAATTAGAAGCAAATGCCATAACTGGTCGGTATAGTTAGCCAGATATATAATAGCTCCAATTGCACTTACTTCAGGACCAAGAACCTCTTCATTATCTTCGCGAGGGCAAAATAGATCCTTTTTCACATTCAATGATCTAACAACCATTAGAGTGCTTAAAAGATTTGCTTTATCCATGCTAAAACGTTTCAAAACCTTTTCAGTATAATTTGATTAATGCAAAAGTATTTCACTTTGAAAATGCTCAATCTGTAAACCAATACAATATTTGGTTTCCCCAAGGTCTTTCATTTCAAATTCATTCTTTAAATACATCATTGTTTCTAGGACTTCCTTATGAGTCCCAATGATGTTTAAATCATCAATATATACAGCAATGATAATGAATCCGGATGTTGTTTTCTTTATGAAAACACATGGGCATATAAGATTATTCACATATCCTTCTTTTAACAAATATTCGCTTAAGCGATTATAGCACGTGCGCCTTGATTGTTTTAACCCATATAACGATCTTTGTAATTTGATCTAATATAATTCTTTGAGTTTTGAACTTAATGCTTCAGGAATCTTAAATCCTTCAGGGATTTTCATATAAATATCTCTACCAAGCGACCCATATAAATAAGCTGTAACAACATCCATAAGATGCATTTCTAAATTTTTAGAAACTGTTAGGCTGATTAAATATCTAAACATAATTGCATCCATTACTGGTACATTTCTTCATAATCAATTCCAGGTCTTTGTGAAAAACTTTGAGCAACAAGTCGAGCTTTGTACCTCCCAATCTCATTTTTCTCGTTGTGTTTTCGCACAAAAACATTTGTATCCTACTGGTCTCATGGCTTCAGGCGTGAGGATAATAGGTTCAAATACTTTACACTTATTAAGAGAATTCAATCCAGCCTGTATAGCGTCTTTTCATTTTATCTAATCATGTCTATTTTGACATTTAGTGACGGATCTTGATTCAGGATCCTCACTTCCGTTAACAATATCACATGCTACAAAATAGGAAAATATTTCATCTATATGTTTCATCTCATTTCGATTCCATAATCCTCCTGTATTGACATAATCATTAGAGATCTCATGATTTTTTATACCTTCATGATTTTTTATCTCTTGATTTGTCTTATTTTGTGTTTCTTTTGTAACACATTCTTTCACATTATGGTCATCATACTTATCTGCTCCTTTTTTTTTCTAGAATTTTTATCTTTTGAACTGATTGGTCTACCATGCTTCAGGCGTGTCTTAAACTCATTAGTGGCTTCTTTCTCAGATTGTCCCTTTGGGATTTTAATCCGAGCAGGAGCATTTACAGCTGGTATGTATGATTTAGTCACTCTTTTCGTATTGGTGAACACATCTGGCAATTGGTTTGCTATTTCTTGTAAATGCAAAATCTTTTGCAACTTCTGACCCATATTGTTTTGTGTGAGGATCAAGATGCAATAAAGATGGTTCACTCCATGTAATCTCCTTCTCCAGCTGTTTCTTTTCTCCCCCTAGTGCTGGAAAAATTGCCTCATTGAAATGGCAATCGGCAAATCGAGCCGTAAAAATATCAGGCTCAAGATATCTTATAACAGAAGGAGATTCATAGCCGACATATATTCTTAGTCTTCTTTGAGGACCCATCTTTGTACGTTGTGGTGGAGTAATCGGTACATGTACCGCACAACCAAAAATTCTAAGATGGGATATATTTGGTTCTTGACCAAATGCTAATTATAGGGAGGGGTACTCATGATTTACACTTGGTCTGATACGAATTAATGCTGTTGCATGTAAAATTACATGACCCCATATAGAAATAAGAAGTTTTGTTCTCATTATTAATGGTCTAGCAATAAGCTAGAGGCGCTTAATCAATGATTCAGCCAAACCATTTTGTGTATATACATGGACAATAAGATGCTCAACAGCTATCCCAACTGACATACAATAATCATTAAAGCCTGAGATATAAACTCACTAATATTATCGAGTCTAACTTTCTTGATTGTATAATCAGAAAATTATACTCGTAATCTAATTATCTGAGCAAAAAATCTCACAAATATCACATTGCGAGTTGATAATAGACAAACGTGTGACAATTTACTAGAGACATCTATCAATACCATAAAATATCAAAATGGTCCAAACAATGGGTGAATAAGCCCACATATATCATCTCGGATACGTTCAAGAAATATAGATGATTTAGTTTTTATTTTGGCTGGTGATGGTCTCATGATTAATTTTTCTAGAGAACAAACCTCACATAAAATTTTACTAGCTTGAAGGATCTTCTGGCCCATTAATGTATGTCCATGTGAATTCTCAATAATTCTTCGCATCATTATTGAACCAGGATGAACTAAACGGTCATGCCACAGAGTTAATATCTCTGTATCTTTTTTAACTTCCATATGTGACTTTATCACATTTATATATGTGTAATGCAATCCTGATGAAAGCTTTGATAGTTTTTCTAATATGTACTTCTTTCCTGATACATAAGTAGTAAGATACATATACTTCATATTTCCTTCAGTTGCAGACTGAGTATCATACCCATGAAGATATATCATTAAAACTCAATAAATTTCTTTTGGATTTTAGTGAAAACAAAGCATCTGTTATGAAAAACTTTGTTCCATTTGACAATATAATGCTGGCTTTATCAGTTCCTTTAATCAAGTCTACAGGACTTAATATTGTATTGATAATTGTCTTTGTTGGTTTTAAATTAGGAAAGTACCTTTTATACTTGAGAATAGTGTGTGTTGTACCGCTATCTGATATACAAATATCTCCAGTTTTAGTCTTAACTTCATCATTAGAATAATCCATATCAATCTTCATAGAAAATAAATCATTTGGTAAGAATAAAATTTTAAACATATTATTATAAATGAAATATTACATTCAAAGATAAATTTGACAATTTCAAAAACAAAACATGGTAATACAGTCATATATCTAATTATCACAAGTATTCATAAAATCATGATGGGTTGAAAGATCAGCAAAATCATCAGTAAAATTTGAAGTATCAAGGTGAGTTGAATCATCCATAGGATCATCATGTTTAGTGAAATTCACTTCCTTTTCTTTTCCTTTCAAGGATGCCTTATAAAGCTTACAAAGGTGCTCTAGTGTTCGACACACTCGAGGTCAGTGCCCTTTGAAGCCACATTTATAACAGAAATCTTTAAGATTTTGAAGAGAACTTTCACGAACATCTATTCCTTTATCATGTCTTTCTATATGATGCTTCTTCTGGATCGCGTTGTTTTGTGAAGGGTTGTAAAAGCCACTTCGATCGCGTCGATGGCCACGTCCATGGCCACGACCACGTCCACGACCATGATTATATCCTCATCCATAATTTTTAAAAAAATGCAGCATTTGCTTCTGGAAATGCTGCTGAACCAGTAAGACGAGACTGATGATTTTTGATCAAAAATTCATTATTCTTCTCTGCCACAAGAAGAGATGAAATTAGTTCAGAATATTTCTTAAAATCACGCAACCAATATTGTTGTTGCAGTATTATGTTAGATGCATGAAATGTGGAGTAGGTTTTCTTCAGTATTTCTTCATCTGTGATATCCACCCCACAGAATTTCAATTGGCATACTATTCTGAACATTGCAGAGTTATAATTGTTGACTTTCTTGAAGTCTTGGAAGCATAAAGCATTCCATTCATTACGTGTGGCAGGGAGCACAACTTCCTTTTGATGATCAAATCTTCCTTTGAGATTTTTCTACTAGATATTTAGGTCTCTTACTGTGAGATATTCACACTTCAAACATTCATCAAGATGTCTGCGGATAAAGATCATCGCTTTTGCCTTATCTTACGATGATGTAAAGTTCATCTCTTTTATAGTTTCAGTGAGACCCATTGACATGCATTTCTATGTCAATAACCCAAGACATATAACTTCTTCCCGTGATATCAAATGGAATAAACTCAAACTTTGCAAAGTTTGACATGGTGATAGCTATAACAAAATGCAAAGATAATTAGAATCACAATATTTTATTTCACAATAAAATAGTAAAACTTACATTTCAATCATAATAGTGACAAACAAAAGAGGAGAGTGTAGGCTGTCTAAAAATCACTGAAGACAAGTCATCAAAAGTAGAATCCAAACTCCAGACGCAAGGCTAATCATCGTCACCAGCACAGCACCAAGACGCGAGGGTTGAAATCCGTGTCTTAACATCACTGCAATGACCAAGACGCGGAGTATGAAAGCCGCGTCTTAGCATTACTGAAGTACCAAGACGTAGAGTCCAAAGCCCGTGTCTCACGTGAAGCTTGACGTAGAATTTAAAGCTCGCGTTTCTCAAACATCACCTCAATGGCAAAACGTCAGGCCCAAAGCCCGTGTCTCGGTTATAACTGCCGTCATTACTGGGTCAATTACGTAATAAGGGAGTTAACCCCCATTATGGAGCATTTTTAGGGGACACTTTTACCCCCTAAAACCTCTATAAATAGCCCAGTTTGCTATGGAAGAGGGGTTGAAAAAATCTTTGGTCAGAAGAACTTCGGTTGTAAGCCGTAGAAGGACCAAGATCTCTAACTAAAAGAAAGAGAGAGTTTCACTCTTCTAACAACTTGCTGCGTACAAGTTTGTTTTTGTCTACAGTCTCTTTGAGATTCTTGTTGGACAGAAACTGTGTCACTTCATCCACCATCCAAAGAGAGGATTCCCAAAAGGTCCTGACGTTTACCCAGTCAACGGAAAATAAGATTCACTTTCTATTGCCACATTAAGAACCCGACATTAAATAAAGGGGAGATTTGAGCTTGAATATCTCTCATCTCTTGTAAAAGGATTATTGATCCGTTGTAATTTTCTTTACAATCAGATAAAGAATTTACACCTCGATCTTCAATTTTCCCCCACCAAACAGAGAGATGAACATTAAAATTAAAAGGTTCAGGTGAAAATCACTTGGATACATATCTACAATAAAAAGGATAATAATATTGATGACGACGACAATTATAAATTTCAAAAATGGACAAGTATCTTGCGAAAATTTTGACTACAAAGCTTGTGGAAATGATGAAAATTTTGAGAATGAAGAGAGATTGAGAAGTAAGTTATGTGGTTTATAATTCACCAATTTATAGAGTAAAAACTAGCTGTTTATAGCCGTTTATAGCCGTTGGAGGAGAGAGAAAAATCAATTTAGATTTAATAATTATAATAAAGAAGATGGTAAAATAAATGCATTGTATTACATATATTTATGAGCTATAATATAGACACACCACTCTACTTCGTGGGTATTTTGCAGACATAATTAATGAAGTAATAAGTAAGAAATAAATATTGACACACCATGCTACCCAGTAAACCTTTCAGTGGGTGTTTATACAGATATAAATAGCGGAACAATAAAATATATAATATTTGTAGCTTGGGTTTATTCTTCGCAAGCATCAATTGAGAGGTTAGTAAAAATAATAATAATAAATATTATTAGCTTGTCATAATCACATCACTTTACTATAATTAAGTGGCAGAGCCTCCTTTCATATATAATAGTGGTGTTATATGAATATAATTAGTATAATAATCTAATTTTTCATAATCACATCACATTACTATAAATAGGTGGCATAGTCTCCTTTCATATATAGTAGTGGTGTTATACGAGTATTATACGTAGAAAAACTTGCTATTTTTACCTTGAGATAGTAGAAATAGAGGCTGAGACTTATGATAGGACTTTTCCTTTAGCAATGAAAGTAGAGGCTCGTGACAAGACTTTTACCTTAAGCTAATGGAGGCAGAGGCTTGTAATAGAACTTTTTTCCTGAGCTGACGGAGGTAGGGGCTGGTGACAGAACTAGAGCGTTCGTGCTTATAACCGTGTTGTAAAACTCGAGAAATTATAATACCGAAAATAGAGAATTCTAGAGACATAGTAGAAATAGGGATTCTTATTGATTTCTGAAGTGTACATTGAAATGAATCATGGAGGGCCTATTTATAGATAAAATTTGGATTACTATACAGTCAATAGTAACTATATTTATTACGGGTGGCTGATGGTTAGAGGATAGAGAATTGAAGGGTATTTGGTGGAGAGCCACATTCTTTGCCTATCAAAACAAATTTACTTTTTTTCTCTCTAAAATGTGTTGAAAAGTTAGTTTTAAACATGTCACCTCTCCATCACAAGCAGATAGTCTGCGTGTTGGAAGTTCGATTTCTCTCAGAGAGAGCGATAGTATACTAAACGTACAAGATGACTCAGATCAAATTTAATATCTAGTGTTACTTATTTTGCATAGAATTAAATCTCTAGTACTATCTTGTTAGAAGTTGGTGTTCTGTTGTTGTTAATCTTGTTGGATATCTAACAATATTCCTAAAATTTAAAACATGCATTTAATAAATCTTTTAATCAAACTTAATTACTTGTCCTAAATATGCAATTAATGTAAAAGGAATTAGAAGAAACATAATTTTGCTGGCCTGAGGTGACATAGTTGTGTAGAAGCGCTGTCCTAAAAGAAAGATGTCGGTCTCTCTCCCGGACCTTGGAGTGACCTCCTCTCCTAGAGGTAAAAACTCTCCCGGTAAGCCACCAGCACCCGGTTCAGGACGGTGAACTAGGCCTCTGCTCAAATAGAGATTTGTTGCCCGGAATGAAAAAAAGAAATAATTTTTAGAAGAATTTTTGTAAGAATTTTGCAATGGAAGAGAAGAGACTATTTGTAGAATCTGTAACTTTCTGTGTTGAAAGAGAACAGAGAGGGGCTATTTTTGTAGATCACAAGTCTCTCCCGTTGTAACAACCTCGAAGACCTGATCACACGATTAAATTTGTTGCAACAACTTCTGGTCGTTGCAACAACCTCTCACACGATCTCAGATCTAATTTAATCGGGTCAATGAATGATAAAATCTAGATAAATCTCAACATAAAATATTAAACAAAAATTTGAAATAAAAACTAAAGGCTTGCTTGGCCCGTGGCTCAAGTCCAATAACACTAGAATGTGAAGGAGTTGGTATTTATGCCATCAATCTCCTTTGTCACATTCAATGTGGGACTAAAAACTTAGGCAAAATGAAGAGAAACACAAGTTTTTTTTTCCTCCACAAGCCAATAAACCTAACAGCCCTCCCAAAGCTTGAGTTTCAGGGAGGATAAAACAAAATAACAACAATAATAATTGATAAATAAATCATCAAATTATCAAACACGAATGAAATCGAGAAACATCATACTGTGGATTCGGGACAGATGGACTAAGCCTGAAATCTTTCTTAGTGAATTCATCGTCATCTGGGAAACATAGTGCACTACGTCTGAAACTAGTCTCTTTTACCGGATGTTGATAGAATGCACACACAATAAGTCTCCATCTATTGAGCGAGATGGTTGAGCGTTAAAGTCCGTGCTCACAATAATCGACTCATGAGAGTTTTTAGGAGTCAGCCCTGCCCCCCCAACCGCGACCGTCACGGTTCCTTTCACATAGGTAAGTCCTCCCAGAGTACTACAGCTGGATGATATACCCTCCATACTACATGTGTTAGACTTATTAAGAGTTAAACTCAACCTTATCTTGTTGTATCATAAGAGTATCGTCACCATAGAGAAGGGGTAGTAGCTACAACGCTACGCATAAGATAGATATATCTGGGTTGATGCTCCACATGAGTATTAACCAGTCCAGCTTGTTTTTACCATATTGAACTTCTTTCATGCAACCAGCTCCCAATCAAGTAGGTTAGGTTTTCACTATCGGTAAACTCTACATAGTCTTATTCACATCTCTCTCGAGAATGTAGGACCACATTTCTAAAAAGACTCTTATTTAGAAGAATTTTATGTAGTTCCTAGTGGTAACAGTCAGAAGTTTAACTCTTCATGACAACAATAGCTTAACAACTATTATTTCTCACGTGGTAACAGTCAGAGGTTTAACTCTTCATAACCACATTGTTATGACTCTAGACATCCTTTATTAGACCTATAAAGTCTTTGAGTTATTGTCTGAGTCTTCTCCCCATTTGAAATCATGAAGCAGTTATAAAATTTTCTTTATTGTCTTAGTTTCAAAACGAGTAAATTATACCATAATGGTTTATGACAAAGCATATATACAAAGCATATATACATTACATTTGATTATTCCAGTATATAAGGCATTTACGTATATACATATATTTAACTTGATAAAGAATAATCAAGAAATTTATGATTTTCAAAAATCATTTTAATGCACATTTAGTATCAAAGTTTAAGTATTAACATGTAATTCAAATATATTTGAAAATATAATTGAAGCATATACTTGATCAAAATTTTAAGAACTATACATGTATCAGAGGAAAATATTTATTATCACATCATTCACCTTATTAAGACATTGATGATGTTCAAGATTATATTTTAGTATCTTATAAGATAGTTGCAAATTGATTTCTTGCTAGATATCAAGACATCCTAATTTGCCTTACCATTTATATTCTAAATAATATCCGAGTTTCCATCGTGGACAATCACCATTGTCTTAATTTAATAATTAAGATATATAATTTAATTTTTTCTCTTTGTACATCCAACTTTGTTTTCACAAATGATACATGCATATAATGTATGCATTATATATCTTTTAGTTTTGAAAAATATCACATTTAAAATCTTCAGAAATTTCAAATAATTTTAAAAATTATTCACAATTTAATTAACAGCAAAAATTATAATATTCTTTCTAAAGAAGTAAACTCTTTTACATAAATATTTGAAGTGCATGATCATGTGAAACATAACAATCATTTCAAGATATTTTACTATAAAATGATGCACTTATAATTTCAGTATATATATACACTTTCATGAATAGAAAATTTAAAATTAAATATTTTCACAACTTAGATAAGAATTTTTTCATAATTTTATTATTATTAAAATCATGAAAACACTTAAATGGGAGGAGTATAATTTTTCAGTTATAAATATACTTTTAATAAGTATAACAAGTTACATCAATAGATGATTTTTTAACTTGATATAGTTTCAATAATAAATATCTCATTGAATAAAAGCTGGTAACATGAGAAGGATTAAATATATTTTCTGGTTATAATTTCAAAGAAATTTATTTCAATGCTCGAGATATTTAAAATAGGTAACTTTTCAAATTTTAAGAAAAGTAACAAGAATCTGACTTAAAAATTCTAACCTAGAATCTCGGTCAAATTCTCGACAATTAAAATAATATTTGAAAAATGTTAAAATAGATATTTAATTATCTCTAAACTTAGTTAAAGGAAAATTATAGTTTGAAAAGTCAAAATTGAAATATGATTTCTAAAAGGTCTTAATAGGGTCAAATTCAAACTTGATAATTATAAGTTAAAAGGCAATATCCAAAATAATAATGAGATTAGGAGGTAGTCTCTTCATTTCAATTATAATACTAGATGATAGAAAAATTATTCATTTTAGGCAATCTAACTTTAATAGATCCCAATTAAAGTTGGATGGGGGGCAAAATCGCACATGGTTATTCAACATCCTGCACATGGTTATGATTAATATACTCATTTACATGAGCTCAAATTATAAGATTTGCTCATGTAAATATAACCAATACCACATTTTCTAATTGTAACTTCAACATAATCATATTGTTTGAAATTTTCAATCCTACTATGTTACTTATATTAGATTTTCTAGAGTATGGACTAAGATTCAATTCTAGCTAATTTAGCATGGTCCAGTCATGATTTACATCAAACTCAAATATAAAGATAACGAAACTAGATCCAATCATAACATTAATCAAGGCTAATCCTAGACAGGTTCAGGTATGTCCAAATATTGGTGTATACACTAAGGTTATAAGCTAGACAACAATATTACCTTTAAGGTTATAGTTAACATAGGCAAATAAAAGATTCTAGAATTATTTAGTTAGTCAAAACTCTAATTTTACTAGTCTAATTGATCAGGACTGCATAACTCAGGTAGGGGGTTTTTTGCTCTTGACATTCCTTAATTACAAAATCACGTTGAGTATCCTTCCTTAGTTAAACATTAATTGTACGAAATTTTGAGAAAATAATTTACCTTTTAATTTTTTTTCCTATTGAACTCAAGATATTTATGAGCATATGCCTATTCTAGCCATACGAAGAATGTACAAATAATATTGTTGTAATTTAGGTTTATCGAAATGACAAAAAAATTTCTATCATTTATTTTGTATCCACAATACTTGAAATGTATAATATAGGTTTATGTAGGTTGCTTTTTAAATTAGGGTGTGCAAAATAAAAGGGTGTAGAGTTCTTGTTTAGTTTAAGTTACAAAGATTACAACAAATCAGAGCAAGAATCAAAATATCAGTAACTATACAATTTGTTTTGCAGGAATTGGACAATTCTTAAAATTTTCAGAAACTTATTACAGTATTAATTTAGACAAGAAGAATTAAGTCCTCCCTAATATAATATCCCTGTATTATAAAACAGGTATTGGATATAATAAACAAGTATATTAAAAATTATTCATTTTGCATAAAACTACTTTCTAATTAACTTACAGTTAAGAGATAAGAGTTTAAATATAACAGTAATTAAAAAAGTTTAATTTGCAAGAAATCGATTATTGTAAGAATAGACCTTATAAGAATCTGGAGATATTATAACAAGAATTTCAATAAGGTAATATCTTGTAAGAATTTTGTAATAATTTAACAAGATAAGATTTGCAAAAAACTAATGGGATAAGATTTTCTAATTAAAATAATTCAATAAGATATTGTGAAAATTTAAGAGGATAAGATTTTGTAAATAATTTTAATAAGTTCTTGTAAAATTTAAATAATAATTTTCAAGATTGAACAACAGTTTTGCAAGAATTTTATTAGGATAATAATTTGTAAGAATCAGAATAGAAATATTGAAACAGATTTTTGTAAATAGATTTTTCTTACATTCTTTACTCGATTAAAGTTCTTGAAACAGATTTTTTGTAAGAACTCAATAAGTTTGTTCCTAGTAAAAGAAATAGATTAGGATTAATTCTATTACATGAACCAAATTTTTTAGTTAATAAATGAATTAATTCTTGAGTAAAAAAATAAGAATTTAACAATTAAAAATAATCTAATTTGCAAGAAATCAATTTTACAAAATATAGTAGCTAACTTATAAATTGATAGTACATATTAGCAATTGTTTTATAAGAAATTGAAATAGTAAGGACTTGTAATAATTTACTTTTACAAGAATTTGAAGACATGAATTTTAAACAGGAAATTGTATGAATAATAATTTATCACACGTAGGATTCAGTTGTAAAGAATGTAACAAATGCTCTTGCAGAATTTAGTTGCTAAGAGTAAAATAATAATAATAAAATTGTAAGAATAAGGCAATTACTTGTATGATTTAAGAGTTTGTTTGAAGATTCTTTAGAAAGAAATTAACTAATTCGTTATAGCATTAAATATTTCTTAAATTCGATTGCAAGAAATTTTCGAGAAATAAAATCTTTCTTCTAGATTATTGGATGTATAACAGTATTTCTAAAATTTAAAACATGCATTTAGTAAATCTTTTAATCAAACTTAAGTACTTGTCCTAAACATGCAACTAATGTGAAAGAAATTAGAAGAAAAATAATTTTGATGGCCTGAGGTGACGTAGTCGTGCAGAAGCACGACCCTAGAAGAAAGATGCTGGTCTTAGAAGAAAGATGCTGATCTTTCATCCGGACCTTAAAGTGACCTCCTATGAGTTCTTCTCCGAGCGGTAAAAACTCACCCGGTAAACCACAAACACCCAGTTCTGAACGGTGAACTAGGTCTCTACTCAGACGGAGATTTGTTGTCTGGAATGAAAAAAGAAATAAATTTCAGAAGAATTTTGCAATGGAGTGGAAAAGGAGAATTTTTGCAAAAATTAGATGTGATTTGATAATCTTAAAAAGAAATTTTAAGGCTCACTCTGGCCCATGGCCCAGTCCAATAACATTAGAATGTGGAGGAATTGGTATTTATGCCACTCAACCTCCTTTGTCTCATCCATCTAATGTGAGACTAAAAACTTACGCAAAATGGAGGGAAACTCATGTTTTACCCTTACAAGCCAATAAACCCAGCAAATCTGAGAAAGGTTAAAGAATGATGCTTTTGTTATGCATTCCTCCACAAACAATTTTGGTGGATCATGATGATAATTATTTATCACCACACAACAATAAGAATTAAGTAATAAAATGTAAATCACCTAGAGGGGGGGGGGGGGAGGATGAATAGGTGATAATGCTAATCTAGAAACTAAATGCGGAAGCTAAAATAATTTTGCAATCACACTTAATACAACCAACAAGTGTAACCGAATTCCCCGTGAAGGGCTCTGGACTAACTCCTCTTGATTCCCCTAGATAAGGGTTGAGGTGCTATATGAAGCTCTTGTGGTTAAGTATAAGTGAGGCACACACACAAGCAAGCCAAGCATATAAGGATGAACAATATGAAATAATGTAAGACACAAATGCAAGCAATAAGATATGAATGAATGAATGATGCTTTGCACAAATAAAAGAGAGAGAGTTAGAGAGACAATGGATCAAACGCAAACACAAAGATATGTTTCGAGGTTCGAGCCCCTAGCTCTACATCCCCGCCTTCACCGAGAAGGATTTCTAATCTACTATCATGTCCACCGAGGACTCCCACTGAGGGAACCTCCACCGAGGAGGATTTTTACAACAAGGGAGTACCGCTCAAACACCGCCTCACAACCGAGGGGTAGGCCCGTAGCCAAACAACTACAAACACCTCTACCAAAGAGGGTTACAACCAATCTCCACCTCTCACTAGAGGGAGCAAATCATAATCTCAACCTCTACCAAAGAGGGAGCAAACACCAACCCAATACAACAACCTCAACCTCTACCAAAGAGGGAGCAACTCAAGAAATCAAGGGTTTACAATTTGGTGGTATCTTTCAACCACAAATCACTTTCCTTTTTCCACTAAACAAGATCCTAATAGAATAGGATAGAAGATAAGCTCAAGTGTGGAAAACAAGTGTTTTGATCAAAGAAAAACTCTTGGGAAAATACCAAATTGATATAGAAATGAAGAACAAGAAACCAATTCCCAAAAACCTATTTTCTTTGAAAATAACAAAACACTTTAAAAACAAACAAGATTGATCTTTTGGCTCTTTAAACACTTTTGAAAACTTATTTTTAAAACCAGAGAATGGGAAAATTTTTGCTCTAAAAAATCTTGTCAAAAACCTAAAGAGATGGGGTAAATATAGGCCCAAAAGAAAACTAACCGTTAGGCTGATCTGTCAGCCTGACAGGCTGGCGGTCGACCGGCCGGTCGACCGCCAACGGTCAAAAATATGACCGTTGGAGCAATCCGGTCGACCGCCCGGTTGACCGCCCAGATACAGAGAGCAGAGCTCTCTGGTCCGGTCGATCGCCCGGTCGACCGGCCCATGTGTCTGCCAGACGTGCACAAGGCTGTGCATGTCGGTCGACCGTACGGTCGACCGGCCCTTGGTGCGGTCGACCAAGCAGTCGACCGACCTGACCTGTCAGCCAGTTTTGGGTCAGAAACTGGGTCAGAAAAATATTTCTAAAAATCTTATAAAAACTTCTAAAAATCCCCAAAAATAGTTTTAACATTTTGCATTGATATATAAACATGTGATAAAAGTTTCAACTCAGATATCAAGCAATTTGAACTATTTTTCTGTTTTATCATTTTTATCAAAAACCAAAACTTGTATTTTATCAAACTTGAATTTTTCAATACATGAATAGGATAGTCAAAATAAGTTTGTCTAAGAAGTTTAAGCATGCATGTATAGAATGAAACTACTATACATAAACCAATTAAACTTGTTTTGATCTACTATTCATGAAAACAACTATTAGTTAAACCAAAACCGAAAAACCAATATCCAAACATAAAACGCGTGTGTTGTGCACTTGAGCATATCAACTATTCTTATCTTTACACATGGATCTAAAACACACTAAACTATGGATACCTAAGTCTTCTTGACGATTTTCATCTTCAAGTCGACCCGATCCAAAAACGCCGTGATCCAACGAGCAAGGCTATGTATGATCTTGATGCTCGGGCCCTGGAATCACCAAGTGAAGGCTTTCAAACTCCTCTTTTTGAAGCAATCACCAACTAATATCTTGTTACATGATCTGAAACTAAAATCACAAGATTATTAGTGAACATAACTACATGAGTTAATCATCATCAAAATTAGAGAGGAAGGCCTCCGGGCCAACATAAAAGGGTAAAACTAATACAACTCTATCATTGTGTTTTTCATGATATTGTTTGCAGCATTCTTTTTTCTTTTTGGTTTCTGGTAAACAAAGCTATCTCCTTGATCCTGAATCTGAAACTTCTCATAATTTAATCGCCATTAATTTAGCACTAAAGTGAAGCCTCAACATGCATTCAGATTTCTTGAAGTCATCTACTTTTATTCTTCACCATGAGAATTGTTCTATTTGTTCAATATACATGCACTTCAACATCAAGATAACTAGAGGGGGAAATAGGCAAACATTTCATAACAATAAGATAAAAGGATACCCTATATCTATACAAGAGTGTCATCGTAACAAGATCCTAATTTAATCTAATTTATATTAATTAATTTAGCACTAGAATAAAGCCTCAATGTGCATCCACCTTTCAGTAGGAGAGAGTATTCCTCGTGTTCAGCATACATGCACTTGGGTAAGAAATTAAATAAAAGGTAAACTTTTTTTTAGCATCTCTCTCATGTAATAATTACATGAAGTGGGTTTGAATTCGAATATCATTTGCACCAGTCTGTCTTTTTGCTGAAAAACCAAAAAAGAAAAAAAAAAGTTTTTTGGGCTTTTTTTAAAAATCTTTTTTTGGATTTTAATTCGACAAAATGACCTCTCGAAAATAATTCGCAAAATCAACCTTTTTTCTTCCACGTTAGCGGCGGGACGTTTCTCTGATCTTAGTGATTGGTGTGTGTTGGATAGCTCCGAAAGGCGCAACAAGATGTTAGTAAGTCCAAGATTCGTAATGGCAAATTGGGAAAGAACCAGTGTATTTTCTACAAGGAAGAAAGACATTGAAAGATTGATTGTCTAAAACTCAAGAAGGAGAAAGACAGAAATCAGAGACAAACTTCGCATAGTCTTGTGATGGTACTGATTCTGACTTTTCAGTTTTGTCTCTCTCTATTACTCTTACTGTTTGCTATTCAGAGGAATCTGAGTGAATTTTAAATACGGGTGCTACCTATCGTATTTGTCCCAAGCGAGAGTGGTTTGCTAATTTTGAAAAACTAGATAGAAATCTGGTGTCACTCGGAGATGAACACTCATGCCAGAGTGAAGAGATAGCTACGATTTGCATTAAGTTGTTTGATGGAATGATAAGAGAGTTGAAGGATGTGATATACTCCTCAATTGAAGAAGAATCGTATCTCAGTTGGAGCTTTGGAGGCGCACGACCTGAGAGGGACTATTGGAGAAGGCGTTTTCAAGATGTTAGTGGCTCATTGGTGGTTCTGAGGGGCATTCGACGCAACAACTTGTATTACTTGAAGGGTAGTGCAGTTATTGAAAATTTGACAACTTCAGAACATTTAAAAGGAGATTCTACCAGGATATGACAGATGAGGCTCGGACATGGTGGTTTGGATTCTTTGCAGGCATTGGCTAAGTAAAGATTATTAAAAGGTGTGTTGACCTATAATCTGAAATTTGGTGAATGTCGTGTTCTGGACAAGAAGACGAAGGTACAATTTTGCACTGTTATTCACTCCTCGGGAGGTCTTCTTGATTGTATTCATGTTGATATTTAGGGTCCTACCAAAACTACATCACTTGGAGGTCATCGGGACCTTGTCTCTTTTGTTGATAATTTATTTTGGTATTATTGGGTGCATCCTATGAGATAAAGGTTTGAAGTCTAAAATTTATTCGTGAAGTGGACTGGCAGGAAGATCAAGGTGATCCAATTTGATCATGTTGGAGAGTGCAAGGATCAATTTCTGTGATTTGGCTAGAACAATGGTACTGGTTTTAACTCAGTTGAAAAACATGGGGTGACTAAAGAGATAAATTGTTTCTTACTGGAGAAGGTTTGGTGTTTGTTGTCTAATGCACAATTAGACAAAATATTTTGGGTTGAGGCTTTGAAATATGCTGGCCATCTCATGAATAGATTGTCGTCGACTGCGATAGGAGGTAAAACTCTGTTGGATATTTGTTCGGGTGGAGCTGCTCAAAACTATGATTTGCTCTGGGATATCCGACGTACTTCAGTGTCAATAATGACAAGTTGAATCCGTAAAGAAAGAAGTTTGTGTTTTTGGGAGTCAAAAAAAATTTGAAAGTCTGCAAGCTATGGGACTCTGAAAACAAGAAAATTGCGTTGATCAGATATGTCACATTTGATCAGGCTTCATCGTTGAATTCTATCGTCTCTCAGAAAGTAGAGAGGATTAAGATTAAAGAAGTATCACAGCGGTCGCGGTTGATGCTATCCACCATCTCTAGTTGGTTTGATATCAGTTGAGATCTCACCGAATGTGAAATCGGGTGAAAATCATGTATCCGTTTTGGATACTGAACATGTTAAGTAGGTTGATTTGTTTGCAGTGAAAAAATCAAGTTGAATCCACGAAAGTAAATGAAGAAGTGTGAATCTCAAGTTGGTGAGTTAGATCAGCTCAAGTTGAAAACCGCTGTTCTCCATAGCAATCAAGATGAAGAGGTTCATATGACTCAGTCGGTTGGGTTCGTTGCTGCAAAATCGATTTCAGTTAGTTGAGGTCAGTGGATCTCGTTTGGATTAACTGCATATGGCTTGATCCCTTGGGCAGGGGGTACGTAGGCAGCCATAATGGCACAACTAGTTGTTGAGCTGAAGGTAGCGATTTGTTGGTGTTCAGTTCAGATTTGAGAAATCTTCACCGAGGTGGAGAATTATGGGAGAGGATCTAATAATAGATGGTAGAGTTTTTTAACCCATTGGAGAGAGCGGCAGTAGAAGAAGAAAGGAGCAGTTGAAGGCCGCTGTCGACAGTGGATACTCAGATATGCCAAGACAAAAACAATGTTTGACAGTCTGTCAACAACAATTGTATAGTTGTTGATAGTTGAGGCTCAGTCTATCGACAGGAGCACCTCAGTCTGTCGACAGGCGCCCAACCCGAAAGTTGGGTTAGCTCAGTCTGCCGACAGGTCCTTAGAGCTGTCAATAGCTTCGAGTTCTAGCAGTTTCCAAATTGAATTCTGATTTCATTTCTGATTCGAATTCAGAGTTTTTTTGTTTCCTTTTTTCCATTGGCTCTCTGCCTATATATTGAGGGGTATTCTACCCTTATTTGTAACATTGAAAGGTGAATTGTATTGGGAGTTCTAGGGTTAGTTTGTTTTAGGAAATTCTATGGCCAAATGCGTAGCTTCTCTAGTTTGAATCTTTTGATTACTTTGTAACCATTGTAACTCAATTGTTTGAATAAAATCTTTTTCTTTCTTTCCTGAGGACGTAGGCAAATTGTCGAACCTTGTTAAATCTCGTGTTCTCTCTTTGTATTAGTTCTTGTTATATTTGATCGTAATTGACTCGACGTTGTTACTCTGATTTTGATGATTGGCGTGTGTTGAATTCCTCTGAAAGGTGCAACACATCAAAATACAACAAAATCAGAGATGACTGCAATGATCAACTACAGCTTCGAGTTTCATTTTTTTTTCCATTGATAATCATACATTCAAAACTCAACACAAGTGCAAGCCAATCCCTTCCTCTGTATTGCACTCAGATTCACAAGAGTCTTAGTCTGAACAAATCCAGAACTCAAGAATCACAAGCAATTAGTTCTAACACACAAGAAATTTTAGCAAAAGGATGATGAGGGGTTTGGTTCAGAAAACCACCGCATATGAATGATAGTGGTCAAAAAAATTAATCCTCGTCAAGGTCAAGATGGTGATATGTGTCCAAGCAACCGAGCACCGTCTTCGAGCCTTTCTGTAACGCCCCGATCCTAAAGATACGGGGACGTTATGGCGACATACATACGCGAGGCGGAAAACCCCACGTACGTACGCTAAGCCTCAGTACAGTACATTACCTCCACATAGTCATGAGTTCCAGCATGAAATAAGTACAAGAATACCTGCAGAAAGAGGTCAGTGATCATAACAGAAATGAATAATAGGGACAAATAAGATAATAGAAATAATTCACCAAGATACCTATGAAGAGTCCTGGTGAGGAATCTCCTATGTGACTCCAAGGTACTATCTGATAATACGATAACTCCGATCTCCAACCTGGGCACGCAAACCCAGGGTCGTCAGAAAGCGACCTAGTGAGTGGTAAAATGAAGGAGGCAGTAATATATACTACTATAGTATTACAAGCACGATACTAATATATAATGATGTGGTAATAGTGATACCATATAATAATTAGTAGAAATATACAAACATGAAAGCAGTGAAAATACATAAACATGTTATCTTTTAATACCATCACTACCTAGCCGGTTATCATTGGGTCATGTCCATAGTCGTGTCTAGTTTATCGAATACATGGTGACGTGATAGAAATGAACATGCGAGTGGTGACATGCTAGACGTGTACAGGCATGGGCCTATGCAGTGTAATCACTATACAGTGTGGTGTATATACAGTAGTGATGTCTGCTATACAGAAAGCATAATATATGCAATGCAGAACATGCGTCGTATGCCATGCAATGTAGAACATGCGTCATATGCCATCACAGACAATATAACATATGCCAGGTAAAGTAACAAGTATACAGGTAACATGATATCGGATAAAGTAGCATGAACAATAACAAGATAGCATACAGGTACTAAGCATGTTATGTGATTTATACAATAGTAGAAATCAGTACCACCTGATATTACAATCACTGTCTTCCAGTGTCCCATACCACTGGCAGTTCATACTGGAGCCCGCACTCCAGTCGAACCCATCCGGACATGGCCTACGGGTACCATTATCCAAACGAGAGAGTAACCAAATAACAAGTGTTCCCGACGTCACTATTGTGTATACTGTTTTATTATGTTAATTGGAAACCCATGGTCGAGGAGTTCTTATCGGGTAAGTGTATCCTGTGCATACCCGGGATCACGGCCTTTATCAAACCCCTGGCTGCTAAGACCAGAGCCCTCCGCTAAGAGGGGAACAATAATCAAGTACAATAGCTCATGGAGCAATACAATCGGTAGGTAGCACTACCATCCCCTGCAGTGGGAGAACAATATGGATCCAGTACATCACCCGATAAGATCTAATCAACCGTCAAGTCTCCCCCATACCCCAGTTAACATTATGATCTGATATGTCCTGATATATCAAGTATACAATGTAACAAGAACAAATACAGTACCTAATACGAGTAACACGATAACTGGACCTGAGCTCTGTTGATAGCATAGAACAATATAACAGGAATCGGGAACAATATATCGGGAACAATATAACGGGAACAATATAACATGAACAATATCACGAGACCAATGTAACAAGATCAATAGATGTGGGATTCCACATATCGCATATCAACAGCTCTCATGTCCAGTATCGGGAAATCCATATCAGTACCAGGAACCAATCATATATCATGAATACGGGAACATGGAACAATAATACATGTAATAAGCATGGTGATCCATATGACAAGAATATAGAGAAACCATATAAGCATGTGTCACAGGGATGTATGACATGCATGTGTAACAGTGATAGGTCAACATGACATGCACGTATAACAGGGCTATGTAAACATGACAGACATGTGTATCGGAATCCATGTAACGATAATCACAATCATATGACATGCGGTAGGCCGTGCATATATGTGTAGCCATAAGTCGTGTAATGTCCTCGTAATAATACATGGAAGAACAGTGTCTACTATAAGACCATATCCCGTGACTTGATAGTATCCGTGTCCTAGTAACCATAACATGCTATAACAGCGTCGGTGTCTCCGTCTATCAGTACTGCTAACGCAGGCAATAACAGGGTCAGTGTATCCGTGAATGATAATATATCGTGTAATATGTGGTACCGCTAGCTGGTTGTACTGGGTATATAGTATTCAGTGTGCTTAGGATGTTCGGGTAGTAAATACGGATACATATAGTCATGGTGTCTAAGGTGAGGCAGGTACCGGTGATCATACCTAATCTAGTATGTCGGTCACCATCTTATGATATTGATTATATTTAACAAATCCTTATACTAGTCTTGTATTAAGTACCTTTAATGAACCGGTAGTTTCAGTTGTTATAGTGAGTAAGATGAGTCAATCAATCAAGATTATTAAACATGATAAAATATAATTTATAAAAGAAAAACACTCACAAAATGGTCATAGGATGGTAGCTCTCTTCCCCACGATCGCAACGGATCCAGAATCGCCCGAATCGGAGTCCGGATGCTCCCGATATCGCCCGAATACTAAATCATAACAAATAGAGTTAAATATGTAAATAAA
This sequence comes from Agave tequilana, assembly GCA_038442645.1. Lineage (NCBI taxonomy): Eukaryota > Viridiplantae > Streptophyta > Magnoliopsida > Asparagales > Asparagaceae > Agave > Agave tequilana. The sequence continues at coordinate 101,122 of JAVJIF010010015.1, forward strand.
AATATTAAATGCAAATATTGAATTGTACAAGGGGGTTTTCTGTAAAATTACCTGTAATGGGTTTTGGAGCGGGTTCGGGCTGTTAACGGGTCGGGTTTGGATCCATCACCCAAACCCATAACTTAATTAAATGGGTAACGGGCTAACGGGTTGGATTGGGGTTTATTGGGTTTAACCATAAACCCAATAGGGTTATTGGGTTTGGGTTCTACCCAAACCCAATAAAGAAGAGCCACAGCAGCAGCAGTTTGCTGCTGCTGTGTCCTTGCGCTGGCCGGCCGGCCAGCTTGGCTGGCCGGCGGCGCCGGCGGGTCTGCCGGCGGCGGCCCCGGCCGCCGGCGACCGTTCAGGGAGTGGGAGAGAGAGGGTGAGAGAGGGAGAGAGAGAGAGAAAGAGAAGAAAAGAAGGTGGAGAAGCAGCAGAAGAAGAAGAGAGGAAAGAAAAAGGAAAAAGAAGAAGAAAGGAAGAAGAAGATGGGGCGGCGGCGGTGACCGTGGTGGCGGCGGCCGGCGGCGGCGACACCGGCCGCACGCCAGGCAGGGGGCGCGGTGACGGAGGGGAGGCGCCGGCTTGGGTTTGGACAGAGAGGGAAAGAGAGAAGTTAGAGAGAGAGAGTTTGGGGATTTTAATTAGAGAGAGTGGAGGAATTAGAGAGAGAGGGGGAGGGTTTAAGAGATTTAAGAGAGAGAGAAAGAGCCTATGGCGGTTGGGTTTAAGGCGGTGGGAGATGGGAAGTCGGTGGGTGGATTTCTCTGGAAGAAGGAAGAAGGAGAGAAAAGAAAAGAAAAGAAAAGAAGATAAAAAAATAATATTTTATTATTATTAAATTGGCCCGATTTCGACTAGCTCCGATCGGTGCCCGAAAATTATAGAAAATAGGAAATATTATCTTGAGACGTAATATGAAGACGGTTTGCAGTAACTCGATCCGGTTTGCAAATTAAAAATCCCGGAGTTTCTCGCCGATACGGGCGACACCGGTTTGGCCGGATTTTCGATAAAATCAGAAAATCCCCAAAAATACCAAAACGTAGTTCGTGTGATTCTAAGACATACGGTGAAAGCCGATTCTCAAAATTCTACTCCGTTTGTGGAATAAAAATCGGAAGGCAGGTTATCGGTATCGGTCGACACCGACTACGAAGATTTTCCAAAATAATCCAGAAAAATTCCAGAAAATCCTGAAAAATTTAAAATATTAGAAAATAATTTTTGAAACTGAAATCAACTCAATCGGACTATCACAGAGATCAAATCAATTTTGTACGTAGGATCGCATACGGATACTGTGCTACGTACACCGGGGAGCAGGGGGTTACACTTTCATACCATTCAATTCATCCAGCAACTTTCGTGAATATAGATCTTCCCGAAGTCCGTCCCCCGTCCCGAAGGTAGATCATCTCGGAAGACTCTGCCACTCGGACATCTCGGATCTCCCTCCGTCTCGAAAACTCCGAAACCCCTCAATCTGAGCTCCTGCGACAAGTTCTCCCCAATCTCCATTGTTAGTTACACAATCTAATCCTCTTCCACGTTCATAACGTGTAGCGCTCCTCAACACGAATAGTTATGGACAGTGGCAAATTTCTCGGCATGCAATCACAACAAACCAGCATACGCCACTGATCGCTGCCTTTATAACGTGCGAAACGTGCAGATGTCACCCACGATCATCAACCTTCAGTTAAAACAGCTAAGTGGGTATAAATAGACCTCTTCCCCCAACAAAGCAGGGGGAACCTGAGAAATTCGAACTTTGTACACTTCTTCCAAATTCTTGTAATTCTTATGACTTGAAAATTATAGTGAAGTTCCTCTTCCTCCCCCATGGTTTTTCCCAGTTAAGAGTTTTCACGTAAAATTTTCTGTATTTGTATTGTGTTTTATTTTTGTGCACTTAATTTTCATTTTCTAATCTCGCTTGTGATGCGGATCGACCATCTAATCAATCGTGATGGAAAATCTCCACCACAAATGGCCAAACAATACTTACAAGCATCATTGTAGCCTATACAAAGACTGAAAAAATAACTGACAATATTTTATCTTCACTTGCCAAGATGAAATAACAAGAAAACAGCAACTAACTTCATGTTATATATCTTCAACTAGATAGAGAGAAGCTCTCTTCTTCGACGTGACATGACCACCCCTCAGTTTTTTAGCTTTCTCCTCTTTAACCTCGTGATGCAGCACAATAGCCAAATCTGGTGAAGCTCTCGGCAATTTATCTGACAGCTGATACAATCAAAGCCTCTACATCTCTTTGGCAGACCCCAATTTATTATAGTAAAAATAAGTTTTGAGTAGACAATTCAGAGCCTAAAAACTGTCAAGTAAAATGGATTTTGAGTTGCCAACTCAGAACTTAAAACTGAATATTTTTTATTTTAATTATACTAAATTTTAAGTTTTTGGTTGTCTACTCAGAATCTAAAATATAATAAAATAATAAAGATAAAAAACGCGAACATGATAGAGCGATAGCAGCACCCTGCCTACATGACACCGACGTGAAAGAAAAGAGTTTGATTTCACGAATTATTTTTGGGGAGGTCCTTTTGCCAAATCAAAATGTTTTTTTTTTTTTTTTTCCAATACAAACCAACGGATCCAGTTCCTTCCACTCATCATAAATAAAACCCTAGAAACATAGGACATCTGCTCGTGCACCTCACGTGGCAAGGAAAGCTCATATTAAATGCTCACAGATGGGAGATGCCCAGTAGTAAGCAGTAGCTACAATTAAATGACCTAAATTGACCTACCAACAACAACCTCCTCCTTCTCACACACCAATCTTTTCCTTCTCTCTTTATTTTAGTCAATATACAAAAACAAGCTTCCCCTTCTCTCCATATGATAGAGAGAGACATAGAGAACCCGATAGAGTTGGCAATGGAGAGCACCAGTGGAGAAGCTCAAGCAGTGGCCATGGTGGGAGAGAAGCTGGGACAAGCGAGAGATCAAAAGAAGAGGAAGAACACAAATAAGAAGAAGAAGAAGAAGAGCAAGAAGAATGAGAGAGTGTGTTGCTTGTTGGTGTCATATGATGAGCTCCCTGGGTACATGAAGGAGAATGAGTACATAAGGAATTACTATAGATCAGAGTGGCCACTCTCCAATGCATTTCTCAGCCTCTTCTCTTGGCACAATGAGACCATCAACATTTGGACGTTAGTTTTTTCAATAATTGTTCATTTCTTATTGTTTTTTTTAAGTGTTTAATTTATTTTATTATATATTTTTTTTTCCTTTTTGGTTAGGCATCTGGTTGGATTCTTTGTCTTCTTGGGATTTACAATGGTGCATCTGGTTCATTTTCCTCAAGTGGCTGATCTTCCAGGGCATTTCCCTTGGTAAGTTCATTTTCTTTTTTCCAATCAAATCTCAAAAAAATGGATCATTTCTTTTGAGAAATGCAACTTATTTAAATTTATTAGCCAATACCTTTATCAGTTATTAATTACTTCCTTATTAAAAGTTACACTATTATTACTGGTATATGGAGAGTAAAAGATGGGGAATCCCACGCTCTCTTTTTTTCTTAGAAGAATTTTTTTTATTAATTGGTATTTTCATGTTAATACTTCGTGTTACTGCGAAAATGATCTAAAAATGGAGCTGAATAGAAGAAAATGATTCATGTATATGACCCTAAATTTTTGAGATAAAAACTTTGTAATTGTTGTGTTGTTATTGGTATTCCTCGATTTGAACTTATGATCACTTTTATCATAATTAGTTACCGATTTATTTACAGATGATGAGTATTTTTATAAAATTTTGTGGTGACTTATGAAATTATGATAATTAGTTATCGTTTTATTTTCGTGTTAATACTTTGTGTTACTGAGAAAATGATCTTTAACAGAGTTGAATGGAAGAAAATGATTCATGTGTACGACCCTAAATTTTTGAAATATGGTATTCCTCGATTTGAACTTATGATCACTCTTGTCATAATTAGTTACGATTTGTTTGTAGATGATGAGTATTTTTTATAAAATTTTATTGTGACTTATATTTCAAAATTAATGAATTTTCAATTCTAAAAATAATCAGATAATTTGCTAAAATTGAGCTGTTATAAAATAGTTCACGTTGCCAATCTTGTTGCGAAAAGATACTTGTATGGATGCCCTTTCTTTCCCTTTTTTTCTTCTTCTTGGGTGCTCTTTCAGAGTTCTTTTATGATAAATTAATTAGAGTACTAGCATACTACTACTCAAATTTATCAATGATTTACAACAGGTTGCCATTTCAACTTATGAGGAAATCTTTTTTTACGTGGAAAGAGCAATCTGAAATTAGATTTTTCGAATTTCAGAAGCCTTCTTCTTCCTACATCTGAATCCTATTTTCTTTCAGATTCATCTGGTCTATTTCAAAATTTTCAAATTCTATTTTCTAGTGGTTTCTATTCATTGAATGACTGCAGGTCCATTTCACCAAGTGCAGTGGAAAATACATCTTGCAATCAAGCCAATTTCTTTAATGTAAGTCAGACTCTTCCTCTCCTTTTTCTATGTTAACAAGTTTAGAAACAAGGAGAAAAGTGCAGCTATCTTATAGAAAAGGGTTATGATCAACTTGCTCACAAAACACAAGTAATTGCTGTTTTAAAGAAAAGGGTTGTGATCAACTTTTTCACAAGTCACAAGTAAATGCCACTCTTTTCATTGGTCAAATTTGCAAGTTAAGCCCATTCTTAATTTGTTGGTTGGCTTTGTCCTCAATCAAGAGATGTATCAACTAAATACAGGTGGATCAATCAATGCTAATTGTAGAATTTGGAGTTTTAGACTAATCAAACTGTGGGGATATCTACTATTTTAGCAAAATTATCATAACTACTGTCTCCTTAATTCTCTCAATGACAACTTGTCTATTGGATGACTATTTTGACTTAAAAGCTTAAACTTTCTAACTATGTGCTAATGTTTGAATTTCTACGCTAAAATTAGTAGGCAGTCCAAATCGATAATTTTAACTTCTACCATTCTATAAATACTTATGATTCAATAGTTTATGGTAGCTTATATTGATAATTACTTTACACTTGAGGATAATCACAATTGTTAACAAAATAATGAATAACTCTTGAAATACTCGACATATATTATCCTCAAGACGCTAATTCCATTGATTTAATTTTGAAATGGATCAATTGATTTAAAAGCTTAAGCTGATAGATAGTAGGCTCGTATATATCAAGCAAATTTAACTGAAACTTGTTTCATTTAAGGTGACATCCCCCCTCATCAAGATAAACCACCCTCCCAACTCCTCCTCCACCCTCCTCAACCCGCGGCCCGCCGCCGCAGCGGCTCGGTGGCCGTTCTTCGTGTTCCTTGTCGGCTCCATGTTCTGCCTCCTCACCAGCAGCCTCTGCCACCTCCTCTGCTGCCACTGCCGCCGCCTCAACCTCTTCCTCTCCCGCCTCGACTACACGGGCATCGCCGTCATGATCGCCACCTCGTTCTTCCCCCCAATCTACTACATTTTCCAATGTGACCTCCTTTACCAAATCACTTACCTGGCCGCCATCTCTCTCTTTGGCGTCCTCACCGTACTAACACTCTTCTCGCCTGAACTCTCAAAGGGAAAATTCAGGTCTTACCGTGCAAAGCTCTTCGTTGGAATGGCATTGTTCGGCGTCGTGCCGGCCGTGCACGCGACCGTGGTGAACTGGCGCGAGCCGCGCCGCAATTTGACGTTGGCCTACGAGGGGGCGATGGCTGCATCCTACTTGACCGGCACAATGTTCTACGTTAGCCGTGTGCCGGAGCGGTGGAGGCCGGGGATGTTCGACCTCACCGGCCACAGCCACCAGATCTTCCATGTGTTTGTGATGGCCGGAGCCCTGGCGCACTACGGTGCCGGGCTCATCTTCTTGGAGTACCGTGATGCCATCGGATGTGGCAAGAGCTAATATGCATCTCTCTCTGTTGCAGTCTTTTATAGTACATGTGATTCTTTAAAGTTTGCAGAATTAAGAAAGAGACGTACAATAAGAAAGGATGATTGTTTTGAGTGACGAGTTCATGCAGTCCTCAGTGTATATTCTTCTTATTGATTATCGAGTATTGGCATTTGGTGTTTTAATGAGTTGATTCAAGCTATGTATGTTTACAAAAAGTGTGTAACATAATATGCAAAGAAATTAGACTATCTATCATGTTTATCTTGATCTATGAGTTGTAAAAAATTTATAAAGAAAATAAATATCATGCGTTACTTTTTTTTTCATGCTTCAAGGTTACAAAATGAGTGTTTTCTGATTATCTTGTGTTTCACTTGATAAATGATGTTTAAAAACAAATAATTTTTGTGTATAGAATTTTCAAATTATGTAAATTATGATTAACGAAATGCAGATATCTAATTTAACTGTAGAGATGAAGGACACTCATTGGAGATGAAACACACATTGACCATAATTTATTCTCACACTAAGCATCCAATACAAAAGAGAGCACACAACAAACAACAGGCCACCTCTTTAAAACAAAGCTACCACAAACGCAAGCACCAACAGAGATTGAGAGCCCCTTCAGCTCAGTTAACAACACTGCAGCACCTCCGGACCTCCCCGCCGCCACGCCCTGCCGCCGCAGCCGACAAGCCGGGTCTCCCCATCCGGACCACCGACTCCTTGAAGTCCCCGAAGAAGGCGATCATGTCCGAGGCGTATCCCTCGACGAGGCCCCCCACCACGTTGTCGCCGCCCCTGGCCAGCACCTGATATTAAGACGTTATTATCATTTTTACTTTTTTGAGTACTTTCTATCATTTTAATTAGAATATAAATAGTTATAAAATTAGGTGATATTGCATTTTATTCTGAAATATAAAATTACTGCACTTCTATTCTTTTTCTTTTCTTTCTTTCTTTCCTTTTTTTTTTTTGAAAAAACAGTGATACAGAGAGCGCAACCATGTCCTTGGTTGCCCTTTTGAGAGGAGTACGGTTATTTAAATCCAAAGAAGTGATAAATATACTCATTAGTTAGTAGACCCAGTAAATTAGTAAGTAGACCCTCTATTATCTTAAATATTATTCTACACACTCAATTTAAGTATAAAAACTCATTTATACCCCCAGTTTGAAATTAATTCTCCATCTCTCTTTTCCCTCATCTCAAACCCCAGTTCCTCTCTCTTCCCGCACTCCCTCTTCTGTCAAGCTCTCGCCTCCCGCACAGCCCTCCTCGTAGAAACAGGCCCCGACACGAGTTTTGTAGCAAAATGCAAGTTTTTATCTTGCAGCATGTTGAAAAATCGCTTGAACTAGAAGGGTTTGAGGAGATGATTCAGATTTATTATTAAATTAGTTTTGAATCTGGAATTTTGAGATTGGGACATTTTGGTTGCACGATCCAACAGAAAAACTTAATATCATCGTATCCAAACAAATTTTAAAGTTAAAAAAAATGAGAAAAATTGGCTGGGGATTATGAATCAAACTCCAGTCATGAAGAGCAAAAATTATGGTATAACAATTTTTATATTTATTTTGTCTACATGAAAATGCAGGTGTGATGAAAATTTTATACGCAACTGAATAGTTTAATCTGTAGGCATTGTGATTTATTAGTTCCAGAAGATAAAATATGGGTTTTGAAGATTTAATTTGGCGATGTATCCACCAAAGTGATGATGAGGACTTCATGATTTTGTTTATGGACTTGAGTGAAATGAAGGCTCCCAAAGAAGAAAGAAGAATGTCCAAAGGTGAGGTAAAATTGTGCATCTAGTCCTGGTGCTTCATCTGTTTATTTCCAAGGACTCTGGTTCAAATCCTGGAGATTAGTTCAGTTTTTGTTGTATGTTTCAAGCTCTAACTGATGCACACTTTTGACTGATTTGGGATATAGTTTGTACAGTTGTGAGTCTATGTTTATTGTGAATATAATTTGTATGATTTCATCTTTTTGATAATCCTCAATTGTGACTTATGTGATCTGTAATTGTGTTAGGTTCAAGATATTATTACCAAGTGTAATTAACATCATAAGTTTGTAACTTTGTATATTATTGAAATCAAATTTTGAAAAAGAATATGATAAAGTTAGTAGCTTGGAATTTTTTTTGACTTTTATTTTTAGGGTTTCGGTTTTAGTGAGAAGATGATTGGATAGAATTGATGAAGTTAGGAAGTTTAATGTTTGAAGTTGAAAGTTATAACTTATTTTTTGGGGACTCCTTATCACTTATTTGAGTTTAAATAATCGCATTCTTTCTTGGAGAGGCCAACATTCCAGTACCTTTGAGTGAGGGTTGCCACGTCAGATGTGTGCCCCACGATGTTACTGTTGGCGGCATCCCGCTGGCAGTTGACCTGCCTCTCTTCCCCATCTCCACCTCCCATGTGGGCCCGACCTGACTGCTCCACGTCAGCAGACATTCACAATCGCCTCAAATATCTTTTATATCAAATATTTTTTGAAATTACAAAAATTCAAGACAGTCAAATTTTCAATAAAAGGGGAAAAGAAAGAAAAAGAAATTATCTAGCTAGAAAATTTACCATATCTTTGTGTAAGAAAAATCAAAATGTCTATATTTTTCGTCGTAAATTTCGCAGAATTGATCAGTATACCTACAAGCACAACGGAGTCTCAGGGCAAGCTCTCTCGAGCAACAGAGAAGCATCACATCCCTTCAAAAAAACATCACAATATTGCAAACAGTACATTAGTGTCCCCATGCTACTTTGTTATGTACAAAATTGGATAAATTCTTTTAGCCTCCCCCACATTAACACCAATTTCTTTTAGTCCCCTGGCTTTTAGATAAAAAATAGCTAGTTTCGAACTAAAGCATTGCGAGAATGAGTCACATTCACGAAGCAAACGTGAAAGTGGAGCCAGAGGAGGGAGGCAGCCATGCGAGGGTCGCCGGCGATCACACTCTCCACCCCAGAGAAGATGATATCCTCGGCTTGCGGGCAGCCGGATCGATGATACATGTCGAGGTTGAGGCTGATGCTGCCACCAACACTAGCATGGCTACCTTCTTGGCCATTGCAGTCCTTGGTTAGGGGTTGAGCTAATGTTGCTAGGGAGACAACAATGAGGGAATATGCCAAGGGAGTAGTGGCCATGATGTTGGGGGCTAGATTTGAAAGAAGGATGTGGCTCTTGTGTTTTGAGAGAGAGATGCAAGGGTGATGAGTTATGAGTCTTGACGTAGAGAGTAGGGTTTTGTCAACATAGTCCATGAAAATTTTCACTGAGGTAGACAAGATGCGAGACACATTCTATAGGTGAAAAAAAAAATCAATATAATCATGTTATTGTGGTCCTAAACAATGAGATGGCATATGAAGCAGGTGGTGGGAGATACATGATCAAGTACTCCCCAGTCTGAGAGAATGTTTATCGGATTCGAATTCGGCAGAAGAAGAGCGTCCTCTTTTGCTTTCTCAGCAATAAAATGGCAGTTCAAATTGACAACATGCAAGCAGTTTCTTCGATGGTTTGGACTCCAAACAAGGAGAAGAACGCCATTATGAGCACAAACTGCTGCTCGTGTGATCGTGTGACGAAGCATGGTTGAGTGAGTCCTAGGTTTTTATTGTTAGATCTAAATTTATTCCATACAAGATCTACACATATACTGTTAGCCTCTTTATCATGATCAAAGGGAAGGAGGGTTTTAGGCATACCTGATTCCATCACGAAGAGGATGCCGAATGTTGCACGATCTCGAGTACGCCAGAGTTGAGGAGAGGATTCTTCTCTCCAGCCACCAAGTTCTCTTCTTTATTCTTAGAGGAGATGAGAGGCCTCTAAGAGAGAGATGGTTATTGTTGTTGGTGGAGAGGGAACCCTACTCATGGTATATATAGCATCAAGAAACCCTAGTTCAACTCATCATAGATCTAGGCCCACGAGTTCCACATGTGTAGATGAGTCTCACATTCTAATTTAAATATACTCATGGCTAAGTGTAATTAAAAACGTGTCTAGATCCAAACCATTTAGGTTTGATCAATTCTTTATTGGGTCAAACAACATAAATTAAGTGGGCGGGTGCAAATATTCAATTGACTTGATTAGGCCCAAAATAAATTAGACTTTAAAACAAAATAAGTCTAACAATCTCCCACTTGGGCCAAGCAAGTCATCCTGAAAAGATTATGCATAACTTTATGACGTCAAAACTTTAACCACCGACAAATCACGTTTCAAAACAATCTGGTCCATTAAGTGTCCTGCCACCGAACATGGCGATCGTTACCTTCTGTATAATCGAGGTAGGACCTTCCACATTTATTTCCCTATTTGGATGCCCAAGCAATAAAACAAAGGCTTAAGATGAACATGAACTCCACAAGTGCAACGAAATAAGGAGGCTGAAGATGAACAGGAACTCCAAGCTCCAGGGCAGAAAACAAGTGGCCCCTAAGAATAATTTACATATGATTGTGCTACAGGAACTTGTTCAAGATTATCTTTCTTCAATTCTAGCCTAAATTTAAAAAAAGAAAGAGAAGAAAACTGTAGTACAATCTAACAATGAACAAATAACCCATCTACCATCACTCTCACCCTTACAGCTACGACTTCCCGTCAGTCTTCTGTTCTAGTCTCCTCTTGAAATTAGTACCCTGCGCAACCTATCGCTATATGGTCCTTTTTCCCCATGCTCGCTTTGCACCGCGAAAAAAGAATGATCATCCACATCAAGAACCTAAATGAAAGACAGTAAATTCAAATTATCAAGGAATGGGTAGCAAAGAAAAATGCCATGACGCAGAAAATAAAAAAGGATCAGCATCAACATTTGAAAATTTTCTGATTAGCATCTTGAATTTTCATCTTTAACAATTTCATTCATCCAGGTCCCAATGCAGAAGACAGAAGGTATAGAGGCACCTTTAGGATGCAACGAAATCCAATGAAAAGGAAAGGGTGAAAAAAAAAGTGTTTGGTGGCAAAAGGAAGGTTTGCCAGAGATCAAATGACTTGAAGAAAGTAAAAGATAAAGATGTTCCTTCATTGGAAAAATGAAGATTCTGCTTTCTATTGATGTTGTCTAGAAATCTCAGAGCAAATTATTTCATTTCACGCGCATTTGAAGTAAAAGACTAAAACATCAGTTATAGGAGAACAATTTTTCTGCCCTTTCTTCCCATAAAACCAGATAAAACCAAACAGGTCAGGGAACCAGAAGAGGGAACAGAAGGACCAGTTATTAACAAAGCAATATGTAACAGCCCTACTCTTAACCTCACAAGTTGCGGACTATATATGCAATGCCACACAAATACATCTCCAAAACTCTAAACCCCTTGAAACAATGCACCTAGTATTGCCCAAACATCCAAGGAACAAAATGATACATTGAATAAAAAAATATTTTATAGTTTTCTTGTTCAAGTAATACAAGAACTGGAGTCAATTTGGAGGTATAGAAACAATTAGGTAGGCGAAGAATGTTGCAAACCTGAAGGCTTGTTTTGCCAGGCCAATTCCTGTGCAGCCTGAATCCCCTACAGAATAGAATGCAAACAAGGGCAATGGAATAATGGAATTGCACAGAAACACTGTAGAAGCAGGAGTAGAAAAGCATAGTATCTTAGTAGATACCTGTTGGACTCTGGCACTATCAGTAACAGAATTAACTGACTGTAGTTGTGCATAATTGAAGCCCTGTAGAAAATAGGGGGAACTATGCATAAGAACTAAGCACTCTGCAGAATATGCACATGCTAAATTTGTTCATTTGCAAAATTCAGGACAACTCATCAAAAGTTTCAAGGAATTATTTCCTTATAACATGTTACTTTTATCACAAAGTTGATGGAACATATTAACAAATGTGCAGAAACCAATTATGCTCAATCACAAAGATATCAAAAACAATTGGAAAATGAATCATGTAAAATTCTGCTTGTCGATGTCACCAGACATTTTAGTATGAAGGTAAATATGTCCATCTCAACCTTCGCAGACAAGTAACTGGACAGCATTATGTAATCATTATGTCATGCAATAAAAAACTTTTACAGTTCATTATCACATACAATAACAAGGCCTTTCTCCCAACTATTGGCTATGTACATTTATCCTACTCAGATACAGTGAAGGCTACAAACTATTGTTACAAATAATAACTTAATAACTTTACTGTTCATTATCATAAATATACAATAACAAGGCCTTACTCCTAAGGTGTTGGCTACACAGATCCTTCTTCTCTATTCAGCTCTGGTAAGGTCATTACCTTTCGTTACAGATAACGACTTAATATGAACCTTTGGTGTAAGTAATGGCGATAGTGAATAGCATTGTTTTCCCTCCAATTCTCACTCACGATACTCACTACTCCATCATACATGTCCGCAATCACATTAATAATAACTACTAGATACTTGTTTTTCTTTCCCCCTAAAACTAACCAGAAAATCTCTCGAACCCTACCATACAGTTTTTCTAAATTTTTCGTTATTATACAACCTAACAAAATCATCATCTAGCAAAACTTATTTAGCCTTTATTAAAATAATCAATCATGCAATTAGTTTTTGTTACAAGGAGACATAATGGCATTTTTCATCTTCTACATAAACTTATACTATTCTTACTGTGGATAATAGATTACATGTTTGCAAGTGTAAGACACGGATGGACACGCGTGAAATAGGTGTTTTTAGACACGCCATTTTTTTGTTGGAGAAAGTGTCATACTTATCACCAATACCAGCATATACAATGTACAAGAAGACATCATGATATGCTTAATTTTATGCATCATTTTCATACCTTTTAATCTCTACATTTTTTGCTTGTTTCTCTATTTTTTATTAGTTTTTATTTTAGTATGTTTAATTTGAACAGGAAATGAATTATTCAAGCAAAAAAAAGGCTTAGATGGAGAATCCATGAAGCTAAAAGAGAACGAAGAGGAGGTCAAAGCTATCAAGGATTTTTGACTTAATCATATCACAAAATTGGAAGGTTACAATCCTTTCATCTTGATATTTTTGGCAAGATTCTCTCTCGTTAATTTCTAAACACGTT
>JAVJIF010010016.1:0-62893 GCA_038442645.1 Agave tequilana
GGGAACATCAAAAACACATAACTGATTCATATTTACATTCTTCTTATTTAAGTTTTCAATAGATAGTAACTCATTTTGTATGGCTAGCCATGCTAAAACTTTCAAGAGGGGCAATTTTATGCCAAATAACTTTATAATAGGGACATAGTAAGCCTCCATTATCTATAAAAATAAATAATTAAAAGCACTGATCAGCATTCTATCTTCATCGGAGGGTGAACAAGTGACAACCCATAGCCAGGAATGTAATAAAGGAATAAACCTAGCCCACCTCAGCAAACCTAGTGTGATCTGTCAAACCTTTTAAACTGAAATCTCCAACTCTCTTGCACCGTCAGAATAGCACGAAACTTAATTATCGATTTCAAATTGAAAAGTGAAGGGAAAGGAACAACCAAGTGGTATTACCATTCTGTAATTCGGCCTGAACCTAATAGATTTACCTTCACCACATATTCTCACTAAGTAAAATGAGTCTTCCAAACACCTTTCCTATAACAGAAACACCAAGGTGTCCCATCCGCTCTCTCTAATATCCCCCCTTAGACCACCTATTCTTAATCAAGTATTGTTAAAAACAAAAACAAAAGAACATCCGCATATACAGATGTCATTGGTGGCAGCATAAAAATAGCCCTTTGTGGGGTTTCATTTATCAAGGGTAGAAGATAGGACAAAATGAGTAAAAGAAAATGATAAAACACTTTTGCTGGAGATAGGAGAAATGAGTCTTCAAAACACTTTCCTATAACAGAAACACCAAAATGTCCCATCCACTCTCTCTAATATCCTCTTAGACCACCTATTCTTAATCAAGTGTTGTTTAAAATTTAAAAAAAGGGAGAACGGCGGCGTATACACGTGCTTTGTGGCCGCATAAAAATAGCCCTTTGGGGTGTTTTATGCAGCGAGGGGAGAAGATAGGAGAAATGACTAAAAAAGAAAATGATAAAAATCTCTTTAGCAAAATCAGGTTGGGGCTTTTGATTTTGAGGCCCCCCCCCCTCAAAAAAAAAAAAAGAAGACCTCTTCTGCGGGAGATCATGCTGATTTCTTTTTGCTGATGCTGCTTGCCAGGGTTGTTTCTACTTGCCTCCGCACTCGTTCTCTTGGCCGCTATTGCTGAAATGAAATGAGGATTGGTAAAGATCAACACACATGTATTCATGGTTCAAAGTCGCAGTCTCGGCCGTCGACTCGGTGGGCACTGAGACACATCAGTCGCGGCATAGCGGATCGTTGTCGGGCGATACGAACAAAATGCTACATAGAAAGCTAAAAAATTCTAAAAAAAGCACGTAACTCTTTAAAAAATATATAGACATCAATATTTATGTATCACATGTCCAAAACATATCATTTAACACACTAAATATAAAGAGAAAGTATAAATACATGCGTCAACGATAGAAACATATCAAAATACATTCAAATTTCACAAAATACATTCATAAATACTGCTTATGTAGTCATTCTCACATTGAATTGCGACGAGTCACAAAATTATCATTATCATCATCCTTGCGATAAGTATAGAAATCAGGTATATAGTTTTCATAAGGATAATATTATGTTTGTCGGTTAGATCTAGTAGGCTGAGATGATTGATTAGAGGATCCAGCATCAGAGTAATATAGTGGTAGGGGTTGTGCAATATCAACTCCATGATGATAATAATCAAAACTAGATATTCAGCGTTGCTAGTAGAATATTCACCAGTTCTAAAATAATCAGTACTAGAATATCCCACACTATAATATTAGCCTGATGTCAAACTCAACCCCTGCAAATGACCTTCAAGGCTATGATAATCATGTGAGTAGTTATCATGTCTACTCGAATAATCATCGTTAGAACTTAAATTAACCAACTGATCCAAATGCCTACGCTGTTGCGAAATCCCTAATTGACCTCCATGATCTATATCTTGTGTGGCATAATAATTTGAATCTCACGACATAGTACCACCTTGTTGGTTTCCACCAACACCGTAAGTCCCTTCATCAGCATCGCCATCACCGTCATTATCATCACCGCCATCACTGTCGTGGTCATAATCGCCATCACTGTCGTGGTCATCATCACCGCCATCACCGACACTTTCGTTACTACGACGAATATCTTCATCCAACCAACCTAAGTCATCTGGTGGTAAAATGAGTTCTCCCTCCCGAATCAACTTAACCAATATATCATCATCATTGAAAATATGGTTCAGATCGATTGGGTTGTAATAATCATCGGCGTCGCGTTGGCATGTCAAGTTTCTTACTCGCAGCCACATATTGTAATGCACAAACACTAGTTTATGTAACTTTTTCATTGCCAATCACTTGCGCAGTTTTGTATGAATCAGCGACCACGTTCTCCAATTTCTTTCACAACCTAATGAAGATAATGTTTGGTTTAAAACTTTAATGACTATTTCTACAGATTGGGAGCTTCTTCGTCATAGTGAATGCACCAATCAGCTGGAAGAGATTGCTGCACTGCTTTTCTAGTCAGTGAGCTTCTAAATTCTCCAACTCCATCACAAATAATTTCATCTACGAGAATCCACATCATAAGTGTTAATATTTTCATATGCATTACATTATGTCGTTAGAAAAAATAAATTATTAGATATCTTACCCATTAATGGCTCTTGCTTGTTTATTCAAATCCGGCCTCAAATTTAAATGACCTTTAATCCAGTTCTCCCTTCTGGATGAGTAGAAAAGTGTTTTGAATATTTCTAGTCAACAATTGCATTACACTTGCATGGTGTTGGTAATCTCAAAGCCTATTCTAAGTATGTAACAAACTTGCCTCATTGTTTGTTACAATCTGTACGATATTTTCTTCACTAACTTCATTAACAACTTTATCCACAATAGAGAATATATAATCAGCAGTCTTCGAAATATTCATAGTATCAACAGAAGTATGGTAGATCATGTTTCTATCAAAATAAATAATGGAATTAATAATAGGCTTTTTGTTCCAGGAACTCCAACCATCATACATGACCGTGCAAGCATGATGTGGTCATTTTGCTTTTATTGAAGTAATATATATTTTGACTTCTTTCATTTCCTCCTCCAACTAGAGATTGCCAATTTGGTATCCCGTATGGCCTTTACACCTGGGCATGCCTTCACAATAATATTAATTATTGCCTGATAGTAAGGACCAATATCAACCGCTTTGAATGGTATTGCATTTGTAGAGGAAGGATTTTGAAATGGCTTTTTCAATCTTTTTAACATTCTCGATTGAGAACACGCTTTTTGATTGATTTCTGTTTCGATGGGAGCATGTAAGGATCAATACCACGTGCAAGAATTTCAGTTTCTCTAGTGGTAAAACTCACAATCCACGTTTAATCCCTGTTACTAAAGGCTGCGAATTACTGTCACCAAAATCTTTTGTATGACCTTCTGTTGATCTCCAAGTCATGAAACTTTCATAACTTGTTTTGATTGTTTTCTTTCAACTTCTTTCAATCTACCAACTTCTTCAATGTCATTTTCAGAATCTTCATCGGTCATATCATAAAAATCTTTCTCATTTAAAGATTTCGTTAACCGATTTTTTTTTTATTTTATAGCTGCTCTTTTTTTGCTCCCTTCAGAAAGATGTCTTAATATTTGCAGTGTTTTAAATGTCGGCCGACATTTCCGTAATGTCGGCCGACATTTCGTTTTCAAGCCCTCACCGCCACGACATCCTCACCTGCATTTGAAATGGTGTTTTAGAAAATGTCGGCCGACATTTGGGAAAAATCCGATATATCGGCCAACATTTTCCCGAAATGTCGGCCGACATTTTTGGAAAAACTCAATATATTGATTGGTCTTGAAAGTTAGAGCAATTGAGGAATTTTAACAACAGATTAGTGATTATATGCAAAATGTTTAAGTTAATTATATATATCCTAAACATATTTATGTAGTTTTGCATAAGTTGTATATGTATTACCTTGATAAGAATTTTAAGTTACATTATTTAAGACATCTAGGATATATATTTGTTATCCGTCATGACGTCCGAAATTTACTAAATGGCCCGAAATATCTCAGAAATCAGAAATCCGACATCTGATTACGACATCCGACATTTCCCTGATATCCGACATTTAAAACACTGGATATTTGAGACAATTTTTTTGGTGCTCGCAAGTATCATTCCACCTAACCGGATACATGTGTTTTCTGTTGCTTCAATCTAGTGATATCACAATGTATTATTTTTTTCACAATAATAGCACTTCACAGTTTTTCTACGTCCACTAACGGGAGTTATCATGTTTTCATCCAATATCATGCTGCTTTGGAGTTATCTGAAATTAAAAATGACATGTTAAATTAAAATTAAAATTTAATTCATCTAAGTTAACTAAATTAACTAGATCATATCTACTTAAATTAAATTAAATTAACTTTATATTATATTGACTAAATTAACTAAAATTACTAAATTAGCTAGATCATATCTACTTAAATTAAATTAACTTTTTATTTTATTTGCTAAATTAACTTAAATTACTAAATTTAAATTAACTACTAAATTAACTAATTTAAATTACCTACTAAAGAGAGAGACAGAGGGGGTGAAAGACAAAGGACAAAGAGAGACAGAGAGGGAGATAAACAGAGCGGGAGAGAGACCTGAGAGATGGAGAGAGAGGGAGACAAAGAGATCGGATGTGAGAAAGAGAGACTGGGGAGAGAGAGAGAGAGGAGAGTTACGTGGAGAAGGAAGCGTCGTCGGCAGCGCCGATCTCGCCGGCGATGGTGACAGAAGGCCCACGGTCGGATCTCGTGGGCGAAGGAAGAGGGCGACTCGGATCTTTTCCCCTTTTTTAACTCGCCGCTCACGGGTCTACAACATCCTGAGATTGATTTGGTCCGACTCGATCGACTCGGCCGTGTCGAGTTGCCCGAGTCACGACCGAGTCGGCCTCGAGTTGGTCAAAACTCAGGGCCAAGAGCGGATTGTGTCACGTTCTCGTCACGGAGGCCGCTGATCTTGAGACGACTCTGCCGAGTCTTTGAACCCTGGATGTATTTTCTTGCTACTACTTCTTAGACCGATCTAACTAAATAGCAAGAGATACGTTAAAATTGATTATGAGATGTTAAACATACATTAAAATTGATAATGAGATGTTAAACATTCTCAAATAAATAACAGAAGATACAAACCCCTTATTGATATTAACTACTGAAACTAAATTGATTCTTATCACTAAAACCATCTAAACTTTTTAATTAAACTGTCCTGGCAACTTCCAAAACAAACAGTAGACATTGTGGATTCCCTTCTATCATTTCCTTTTTACAAACAAATGTTTTTCTTCCCACCCATGTATTAGAACTGGAGATTTTCCACTATACCAGTGTAACTTCTAGAGATCGATTTTTTTCACCTCAGCTTTAGAGACCTTTAATCAAAATAGTTCCAGTCAAACTCATCACAAGCCTTCTCGGAATCCAGTGTTAGAAGGTGCCTTTGGCAATTAATGATTACTTCGTGGGGTCACTAACACAATCATAACAAACTTATCTTTAACAATGAATCGATTGATTCCTATCAACCACCAATCTAATTACACTGCTGAATCTATCTGACTCGTTAAGTTTCTGTATAATGTTGGAATGTGTTTAGTGTCTATGGAGTTTCTTTTCTAATGTTCTGTGCTGCATGGAGTGTGCTTTACTTGAGTATCTATTGTAACTACAATGACATTCTGCAGAATTTAGGTAGTGTTGAGGCATATTTAGTTGGCTAGTTATAACCATTAATATGGACTCATCTTGCTGGGTTTTCATTCTTCAATGCAAAAAATGTATGTCATGAACATTTATTATGACTAAGAGTATGAACATTTATTATGACTAAGAGTTTTATGACCGTAAGGTGTATTAAAGTCATGTTTCATCATTCCATATTAAAGTTGAACTGAATTCATTCTTTAGTTGGTGAGTTAACCGTTCATATGGGGTTGTATTGCTTGTATTTTACACTTACACACAAAATGTTAATGACATAAGAATGTGCGTTGATAAATGATTGATGTGAATAGCACTTGTACCTGTATTCAAATTGGGTTTGGTTGCAGGTGAATGATCTGAGTTGTGCATTTGATGCTACAAAGAGATCTCAGAATGCTATCGCTGCGGCTAGTGTTAGCCTGGAGAAGGATGCAGTCGATGGCTTGTCTTCAGTGAGAAAAGTTCTTGACTTTAACTTCCATAATGTCGAAGGACTACTGCGATTAGTACGACTTTCAATGGAGTCAATCAGTTGTTGAATAGTTGGAGACAGAGGATCCTTGTGAATAGGTCTTTTCTGCGTTGTACCTCTTCTTTGTAGGCCATAAAGGAGGGAATGCTTACCTGGTTCCTGCTTTCACCTCAATGATAGCATTTCAAGAGGGTTTGGGCTTAACAGGGGTGTAAAATGTGTACAAATGGATTGGCTTGCAATTTTTGTATAGGATTCTTTGCAGCCTTGGACATTTTTAGACTCATTAAGGTTCTTAGTTTATTGACCCCTCGGTGTTGGATATGAGCGCAATGAAGTGAGTTTTGTATTACACTGCCTTGACAACAAGATAGGGAGCACACCAGTGGGTATGGATTTATATCCGTTATAGTAGCGTATCTGGGACAGTACTTTGTAATTTGGTTGATTCAATCTTTCAACTCTTCCATCTTAGAGATTTTTTGTTACTGTATATGCATGGTGGGAAGTAACTGGTTTTTCCATTAAGCTCAGTTTATTGCTAAGAGACAAAGATTACCTATCCAAAAATGCCTGGAGCCGAGCATGACTGACATGGCGGGACATGGTATGCTATATCCTTGCAAATTTTGAGGAAATTTTAACATATACTGAGTTTTCATAGTTTTTCAAAATATTTGTGCTTGCACAATTAACTGCATTGACACTGTTTAAGTTTTTTTAGTATTCATTATTTTGATCTGCCCCATGCAGGTTGGCCTATTAACTTCTGTTCCAAGACCATGTTGTTTTTGCTGGTGGGATGACTGGTATTCGGAAGGCTGACTGTAACTGGGATGAGGACGATCGAGTGTACACATTCATCTAATTTGTATTTTATCTGTCAAGGAGAATTGAGTACTTCCCTTGATCTGAAAGGTATCTTGTAGTTGAATTTTTTATGAAAATTTTCATTCTCTCATTTTTTTTATTTTATGTTTTCCCTCCATATGAACTGTTATAGTTGTGGTATCAGGATGGCTGTTTGATTCATCATTACACAATACCTGGGATTTAGGAGATATCTTGAGTTCTTGAGATTGTGCTTACCAGTTAACTCCAGGTTAGCTTGTTATATTGCAAACCTTTGTTTTTTCTTCTCTTTTTTTGTATGTTTTCCCATGTGTTTGAAGCACACTCTAACTGGATAAAGAGGACAACCATGTTTTCTTTATATGGAAAACTGGTGAAGAGTACACAATAAATCTCACACAATGGCTTATCCATGAAAATTCAAACTAAAAATAAGTTTTGGATCAACATCTGCCATTTTGTTTAAAACTACCTTGTATTCCTCTTCTGCAAATATAATCTTTTGAGACAGCTGTTATATTGCAAACCTTTGTTTTTTCTTTTCGTTTTTGTATGTTTTTTTTTCACCTGTGTTTGAAACATATTCTAAGTGGATAAAGAGGACAACATTGTTTTTTTTTTTTTAAATATGGAAAACTGGTGTAGAGTACACAATAAATCTCACACAATAGCTCATCCATGAAAATTCAAACTAAAAATAAGTTCGGATCAACATCTGCCATTTGTTTTTCGGATTTTGTTTCAGTAAAACTACATTATATTCCACTTCTGCAAATATAATCTTTTGAGACAGCTGTTTCTTTCGTCACGGCATAATTCATCCTTGTGATTGCCCGAGATTCTATGAGAAAGTTCTCTGAATCTCTTGCTGTCATCAGAAATAACAGAGTACACATTCTCACAAGCTTACTTATGCTGGCAGTAATGATAAGTTTCTGTGTTTATGGGAGTTGAGCACTGTTTCAAGTGTTGTCTGGGAAATCTACGGTGGAGATTACAATGGGTTGTAACTGCTGCAGTTCTTTACGTAGGAAGGGGGCATAAGGTTTATGAGAAAAATGTAGCGTAAATGATTGTTGGAGAGACGTGCGAAACATCAAATGGTGCATACTATTTCTCATGAATTTAGCTTATTATGGTTTCAAAATGGGAGCAAAACAAAAATATGCTACTGGTTCAGTTCTTGGAGACACATCATATGTATTATATAATTTATATTTGGTGTTTACGAGCTAATTATTTCCTATTGCTTATTTTCAGGTCAGGCAACTGCGGTGTATGATGACAAGAGGTTTGTACTACTAATAGCAGTCAATTTCAATTGAATTGTACATAAAATGACAGTCTAAATTTTTGGATTGGACTTGAGATCCCTTCCTCATCCTTTGTATATTAAACAAACATTAAATGCCATTTATTCTTTATTCTCCCTTTTGCGGAATAAAAATTATAAGATCACTTTAGGATTCTATCATTGTTAATGATCTGAAAGTTTCCAGTTTTTTTTTGCCCCTTCCATTTAGTCTTGTACTAATAGCAAAATTGATCTTCTAGATTGTATGCTGTTGCCCTATGAAGTTTGGATTCCATCACTATTATTGTGCCTGTTGTATGGGTCATAACTTACATTGTTATCAGTTTTTTTTCCCCAAATTTTTTTTCTAAATTAATATGGATGTTTATAAGAGTAGTAATTTTGTCGGAGAGGAAAACATCAATGTCTGAATATGAATGGTTGTTTGGTTCCAACACTGCTGGTTAAGGAACATTTGAAATTGTGATGACTAGAAACAATATGAATAGCACGCAGATTTTTACTCGGCAGCCATGTTTCACACGTTACACCTTTACTTGAGATATGTCCTCATATTCCAATTTGACAAAATTGTGATTCACTAAAGTATTATCTAGAAGTAGAGAAGTCGATAATAATTTGAAAGTCAGTAATAATTCATAGGATAGCCTTGAACATATTTGTCTAGGAGTACAAAATTGAACATAACTCAAGTGACAAAACACTTTGTTTTTCTTTGGCAGGCAAGTGGAGCTGCAGGAGCACAATAAAGAGGTATCATTAACGAAGGATGTAAAGTTTGGTGCTAAAATAGCTGTCTACTTCTGTGCAAGAATTGTTGATCTTCGATATCATTACCAATCCATGGAACCCCATAACAACATTTCCATTATGTCAAGGTTGAGATGCTGAGATGCATGACAGACCTCATCAAGGCAGCATGAATGAAATCTTCATCTTTAGATGACTGGAATCACGGAATCACCGAGGCACACACTGATAATGACAAGTAGGAAAATGCCATAATCAAGATTGGTGCAATTTGTGTCATTTTGTACAAGTAGATTGAATGAACGGAAGCGTCATATGAAGGATGGCCGCATTGATTCTTCGGTGAAAATGATACACACAGAGCAGAGCAGTGCGTTGGTGATATTACATTTGCCTTCATGCAGGTTTTCAGATTCAGCCTACATCAAGGAGCATTTCTCTCTTGTTCCCTAGCGCTGCAGGCTACACAAGGAAACAAGACGTAAAGTTTGCGATGAAGAAAGTGACATGAAATATATAAACATTTGTTCAAATCAAGCATAAGTTTTTTTGTCAAACTCGAACAAAAGAGTTATGCTATGGTGCATAAAAATAAGGAAGGGACAACTTGCTACTGCTCGCGTATCCTTTAGGTCCCATTATGCAACTGGTCAAGGCATCTGCAAAGAAAGAGTGAATATATATGCGTGTTGTCAGTGTTCTAAATATTCCCGATATAACTCTGATATTGTGTCGATATTGCGTTTACGGCACCTAACCGCAATGATTTGGCACATCCAAACCGATATAGCTTTTTTCATCCAAAATCACCGATAAATAGGCATGGA
Source organism: Agave tequilana (assembly GCA_038442645.1). NCBI lineage: Eukaryota > Viridiplantae > Streptophyta > Magnoliopsida > Asparagales > Asparagaceae > Agave > Agave tequilana. Next base: position 9,973 of record JAVJIF010010016.1, read on the forward strand.
CTCGATATAGCGGCCGCAATTTTGACGATTTTGGACCAAATAGAGTGTTTTACACTCAATTCTAGGTTAGGTTGGCAATGTGACATTTTTGAAGATTCTACACTTGGATAGTGACTATGGATTCATAGGCTTAATGCAAGTTATCGAGTTAAGTATATCTTAAACATATAAGTATGATGTTTTATGTAGATTTATATAATTTATGCATATATTGTATTATTGAGATGCGATTTAAGACAAGAAGATATGTATATTTACAGTCCGATTTGATATTCGATTTTTGAAAATATCCCCGATATATCCCCGATATATCCCTATCTCCGATAAATTTTCCCGGCCTATGTAGCCGCTGTGGCAGCCATTTAGAAAACTGCGTGTTGCCAAACAGAATTTTGGTGTCGTAGTTACAATGATCAAGGGGAAACAATAGAGCATCAATGAGCGCTTTAATGTTATTGATGCCAAATTTCTAGTATTTTCTTTCCTTCGATGTCATTATTTTTGTTTTCTTATTGAGGGTGAAGGCGAGAAGTTTCATCCCCGCCAATTGGAGGAACCTTCAGATAATCCTTATGACTCCCATGAGACAGCAGTGAGATTTTAGAAACTTGAAGGAGGGAAGGAAACAGTTTGGGCTATGGAGGAAGGGCTAGGTTTTTTATTGGAGAAGGTGCGAAATTGGAGGAAATGTTAGGGGATGAAGGGGGAAAGGGAATGGTGAGAAAGGTGTGTACTTTGGTTAGAAGTTAGGAGTAGATGTGTCAGAATATGGTCGTGATTTTTGCACACCGGAATATTTTGCTTGAATTTCTAACGGTAGGCTAAGATAAAGCATAAGGTATATTCCATGGTTTCAAATATCGGCTGATTTTGATATGTCTCGACATATCGTATTAGGTTTTGAGATACCTGATAGTCGATATGGTATTTATCTTATAATATCAACCGACAAGCTGATATTGCCGATACAGACGATATTGTCAATATTGACTTTTTTTATACTAAAATCCATTTGATAGTGATACTCGTATCAAGATTTTAAACCATATTATTCACACTTTAGAATGAATGGAACATTCAGTGGTATCTTTTAGCAAATAAGCTGTATGGACGATATTGCTATAGTTTCGTTTATGTTATATTTTCTTCCTACTAATTATAAATCCTTTAGATTCTAGCCCATGTGTGTACTTATGTATCTTAGAATTAATCCCTTTTCTACCCTGATCAACTAAAACAATTTCTGAGAAATACACGAGGGAATCTCACTGTAAATGTGTCAAGCAAGTTGCTTCATAACTAATTAAGGGTTCAATGTTTACTGTTGAAAAAGCCTTGGTTACTAGTAGAGTTCCCATTAGTCCAATCATTCATGAAATGGATTATTTTTTCTTTAGAACTGATTGATTTTGAGCTTAACTCAAAGTTAAATAGTAGATGCAAACTTGAATAGCTTAGAAAGAAACAGCATCTATGAAGACTGTTCATGAAAGCAATGATGAAACTAAAGGCTCCCAAAGCTCTCCCAAAATAATCTTAAAAAACGGCTAAGATTCCTTTTATGCTAACCAATGGCAATCTTATATAATGAGTGGAAAAGCAATCTCACACAATTGAACTACGAAATTGCCGTTGACACATCATCTAGACCTTAAGTGTGATGTCTGAATCAAGCTAGTATTTGTCACAACAATCCAAGTTTGTGAGAATGGACGATGCTGGCGTTGATTGTTCTTCGGATGATGAATATTCAACGAAGTAATCATTCACTTATCTTCACTAATTCCCCAAGTTGCTCCTGCTTCTTGAGCAGCACAGAAACATGCACGCAGAAGTCATTGCCATGCATGGCCGTTAACTTGGCTCTTCAATAGAAGAAGGATCCAAAGTCAAGAAAAATAGTTCCAAAAATAAGCTCACAAATTCGATATGTTCTCTAGCTGATTGCTTGCAAGATTCTCTCACCTTCTCCAATAGAAGTAAGATCCCTTCAATTTCTTCCTAAGATTCCGTTTCCCTTGCACACTTCCACTGCTGTGCTCCTCTCAAATTTTCAACCACTCCACTTTCGATTCAGTGCACCATTGCCTGAGAATGGATGACCACAAGAGATGTTGCATTATCTAAATCCTAAAAAGAATCCAAATCCTAAAAGGAATCCAAATCCTAAAAAGAATCCAAATCCTAAAAGGAGAAACAATTCACCTGTTAGGAAACTCCAGTTGTATCTGATTCCTTTTCAAAAACGAAGTCCGAATCCAAGTTGGATTCCACAAGCTATCATCTCCTCTCTCTCCCTACACAATGTTGGAAGAAGCCACCCACTTGCAGTCAATCATGTTCCACCATCCCTAGCTTTGGTCGGGACACATGAAACAGCTGTTGCACAAATTCGAAATGTACTCTAGCTGATGCTTGCAAGATTCTCTCACCTTCTCCAATAGAAGTAAGATCCCTTCAATTTCTTCCCAAGATTCCTTTTCCCTTGCACACTTCCACTGCTATGCTCCTCTCAAATTTTCAACCACTCCACTTTCGATTCGGTGCACCATTGCCTGAGAATGGATGACCACAAGAGATATTGCATTATCTATATATACTGCCACCCCTTGGAGCCAAAGGTGGCAAAACCGAGTTTGGCTCTTTAGTAATAGGTTGGTGGTTCTAAAAGCAATGGCTCCAGTTCTGTGATCCAATTCTAGTGAGATCAATATTGGAAGACATTCAAGAGTTATGGAGGTCTCGACCAACCACAGTACCAGAGAGATATGTGCACGATGTGGAAGAGAGGCTTGTCTCACCACATTACCCTTCTATTGAGCTAAAAGTCCCGGTCATTGGCATGTCAAAGCTGATATGGGACAACCTATGTGAGGCAAGAAATGAGATGGCGCAGCTTACTGCTGCCTGTCAAGAGTGGGGCTTTTTTCAGGTTTTCCTCGTGCTCCCTCACTGAGAGACATTCATTCAGACAAGTTATTGTCAATCTTTCATTTGTCCCTGGTTTCCAAAAAAAATGCTAGCTACTATCAATTCTTGAGTTCATGGGAACTTATTGGATACCGAAGCCTAACTTGTGAATATTTTATGTGGGACTACTATTTGTACATTACATGGTGTGGATCACAGCCTGCTAGGGAGAATAGAGAAGGTGGCCATGGACTTCTTCATGCTACCTCAAGCGGAGAAAGAAAAGTACCCAGTGACGCCTGGGACTCTTCAGGGTTATGGCCACACATTCGTCTTCTCTGAGGGTCAGAAGCTGGACCGGTGCAATATGCTTGCACTTGGAGTCGAGCCATCTTTCATAAGTAATCCCAAACTTTGGCCTAGAAATCCATCTAATTTCAGGCAAGTTAAAGGAGAACACAACTGAGAGAGTTCCTAATGCATCATATTGATATCACATTGCTCCTATTGCAGTGAAACATTGGAGACTTACTCATCTAGCATAAGGATATTTTGCCAGAGACTATTAGCACTGATAGCCAAAAGCCTCGGACTGAGACCAACGATATGTTCGAGGAGGCAGTTCAGGCAGTGAGGATGACCTACTACCCACCCTGCTCTAGGCCAGATCTCGTATTGGGATTGAGTCCGCACTCGGATGGGAGTGCGCTGACCGTCCTGCAACAAGATACACGATCAATAGGCCTACAGATTCCAAAGACGGTGTCTGGTTGCCAGTTAAACCTGTACCAAATGCCCTTGTCATCAACTTTGGGGACACTTGAGGTATGCTAGCATCCTAAACTCCTCTTTGAGTTTTCTCTGCTACTGTGATATCCTACTAACTAATGGATTCAGGTTCTGACAAATGGCCGATACAAGAGAGTTGAACACAGTCGTGACGAACAAAGAAAAGGATCAGCTTTCGGTGGTCACCGTTCTATGCGCCCAGCTACGATGTTGAGCTCGGCCCAATGCCTGAACTGGTCAGCAAACACCAGCCATCAATGTACAGAAGGTACGACCATGGAGAATACAACAGGCATTACATCACCAACAAGCTGCAAGAGAAGTAAGACCTGGAGTTTACCAAGATCCATACTAGCAGCTAGAAGTATACACAAGAACTTGCTGAATTCACGCCTCCCCCTCGTAAAATTGTTATAAATTGTTCATGTCATTAAGATCATAATCATATGTGTTACTGTATGTATAGATACTGTAAAGAATATATAGTTTGTAATGTCTGCGCAATGATAAAATATGCACCCTTGTTCTGTAGCTTGTCATTCAGATTCCTGAAGTTGAAAGTGTTGAAGACAATTATTGAGGAAAAGCAACAAGACTTGGACCAAAAGTTCTGGCGGAGAAGCAGTCCCTTTTATTGTGGAGGTGCTTTCTAAGGCCAAGAATCTAGTAAATTGAAGCTTGTGGATGCTGACATTGCTTTATGCAGTGAAAGAGGAACCTTGATCAACAACATACCATAGCCTATATCACTCTTGCCATCCATCAGGTTTCGCACAAATGCATGTGCAAGATTAATCTTAATATTTTTTCTTCAAAGCATACATGAGTAAGATGACATCACTCTTAACTTCATCAAAATATCCTTGAGGTAGGACTTTGTGCATGATGATCTTTGCCAAGATTCTGATTGTGGGGTCTTGATGCTCAAGTTTATAGTAGGGTAATATCTCTTACCAAGTAAGAGTCTTCTAGCTTCATCAATGTCCCATCCAAGCACTTCAAAGGTTCTTACAAAGAAAGCCACTCCACTGTCACGGTAGATGGAAGATTTTCTCAATCAAGCTTGGGGTCAACACAAATTTAGTATCATCAATTAAGTAATAAAGCTCAGATTTTCTACAGCTCCACTGCATGTTGGTTCAGAACTTTCTACTAATTATGAATACCAGGATGAAGTCGACATCACTCATTTTCCTCTTTCCTTTCTCTCTATTCTCTTTCTTCTTTCTCCTTTCTCCCTCAAGATCACTCCTTCCAATGATTCTTGGTTTGCTGACATTTATTTTCCCTTTATGAATTCTTGTAAAAGAACCCCCAACATCGATTCTTGTCGTGCTGTCGCCGCTGCCGCTTCTAGGCTTGTTGGCGCATTGCTTGGACCATGTTGAAATAAGTATGGAGAAGTGAGAAATAGAGGTGGGTTTTGTTTGGATTTGAGAGATTTTGGATGTAGATAGAAAATTTTTATTTGGAGAGTTTTTAAGGTTTGGTGGTTTTGTAGAAGTTTGGAACAAAGTGGGTATAATTTTAGAGTAGTGATTGGTTAAAAAGACAGGGTTAAAAATTATGCTTCAAGGGTCGACCCAGAATTCTCGGCGGTTGATCCAATTGATGTCTAAAATCACTTTAGAACTTTTAAAAGCTCAGCTATCAATCCGATCGACCGTCAGCTTTCAGCGATCGACTCAGATTTGAACAAGATCCCATTTTGTCTTCAATAAAATCTAGAAAATTCACAAAAATCCAAGAAAATTCCACAACATATTTTCATAAATATAATTATAAACTCAAAATAATTCAACCGTAGAATTACTTAAAATTTAAGACTTCTATGAATCAAGAGAGTACATTCCCAATTGCCTACGGATAAAACAAATTGATCTTCTGATAATGATTTTATAAAAATATTTGCAAGTTGATTCTTAGTGTCCACTAAATCATGTTTGATGTCATCACATTCAACATGATCTTTTAAGAAATGGTGTCTGATATCAATATGTTTTGTTCTAGAATAAATAATAAAATTTTTAGACAAATTTATAGCACTAGTGCAATCACATAATATATGAGTAGCATAAAATTTCAAAATCAAAATCAATCAAAGTTTGTCTTATCCATAACACTTGGGCACAACACAAACCGACCGCGATATATTCTGCTTTAGTTGTGGATAAAGCCACACAATTTTGTTTTTTGCTAAACAAAAGAAATAAGAGCAAATTCTAAAAATTAGCATGCACCACTGGTACTTTTGTAGTTTACTTTGCTTCCCGCAAAATCCGCATCGCAATATCCAATCAACTCAAAAGATGTATGCTTAGAATAAAACAAGCCAAAATTAGATGTAGGCCTGTCAAACGGGTCAGGTTCGGGGCGGTACAGGTAGTACGAGATCTGGGCCCGTTTATCCAAGAGGGTACCATACCCGTCCCGTTTACCCGCGGGTCCAGAAGGTGGGTTTCATACCCAGACCCGTTGTACCCGCGTGTCCAGATCCATTTACCCGGACCCATAACAAAAGAAAAAAAACAAGATACAGAAACAAAAACAGTAACAAAAATATATTACAACTAAAGAACAGAAACATAAATAGTAACAACTTCATGACGAGAAGGGGAAAAAACTTTTGTAAAAAGAAAAAAAAACAAATTTTAATATCAATAAAGAATGAAATCAACCAAGTGCAAGAGGTGGGGGGAAATTTTCGATGAAAGACGCTAATAAAGAAAAAAATTTAAAGCAAGGCCCCTTAATTTGTTTGGAGAAATACGACAATAGGATCACCCACTAATCAACCAACAGTCTTCAACACTTAAAATACAAAGAGATCATTTACTGATCTACCAAAACAAAAATCTAGTAACTATAGCTGAAAGATTGATATTGAACATTTAAAGCACCTGATGGAAGCTGGAATCTGGATGCTCGCCTGAGGGGAAGCTGGAGTCGGCAACAAGGAGAGGGAGGCGATGAGGAGGCAGCGAGGAGAGGGGTAGAGGGGAAGATGGAGTCTGGAGCCTAGGTCTAGGGTTTTAATTCTATTAGTATTATTTATATTTATGTTTTGAAATGGGTAAATGGGTAACCGGGTGTGGCTCAAGTAAAATCAGACCCATCCCATTTAATAATCAGGTATACATATATACGGGTAAACAGGTACGGGTCCAGAGCAGCCCTTTCTATACCCTCTTAATTGGGTCGGGTCCGGGTCCGAACCTGACCCATTGACAGGCCTAACTAGATGTTCCTTTAACATATCTATTAATTCTCTTAACCGCATGCAAATGTGATTCTTTAAGAGAAATTTGAAATCTAGCATATAAGCATACACTAAATATTATGTCAGGTTTACTAGTAATAAGATAAAGTAAACTACCGATTATACCACCATAAACCGTCATGTTTATACTTTTTCCTTTCTCGTATTTATCAAGTTTAGTCGAAGTGCTCATTGGTGTTCTGATTGTCTTAGCATCTTGCAATTTGAACTTCATTACGTCTTTGACATACTTCTCTTGGTTTATGAAGATATCCGCTTTCGTTTGCTTAATTTGTAAGCCAAGGAAGAAGTTAAGCTCACCCATCATGCTCATTTTGAACTCTTTTTGCATACAATTTGAAACTTCTTCACAAAAGATTTATTAATAGCACCAAAGATAATGTCATTAATAAAATTTGTACAAGTAGCATTTTATTATCTTTGACTTTCACAAATAAGATGCAATCAATTTTACTCTTAACAACGTATTTTCACAAAGAAAACTAGAAAGTTTGTCATACCAAGCATGTGGTTCTTGCTTCAAACCTTAAAGAATTTTCTTTAATTTGAAAACGTGATCCAAAAATTCATGACTTTCAAAATCGAGAGGTTGTTCACCATGCACTTCTTCCTCTATAAAATCATTTAGAAAAACATTTTTAATATCCATTTGAAAAAGTCTAAAATTTTTGAAACTTGCAAAAGCAAGAAGTATTCTAATAGCTTCCAATCTACATATCGGTGCAAAAATTTCATCATAGTCAATGCCGTCTTCTTGATTATATTCTTAAGCAACAAGTTTAGCTTTGTTTCTAGTGACTATCATGTTCATCACGGTTTATTTCTAAACACCAATTTAGTTCCAATAGTGGAACACTTTTTGGGTCTAGAATTCAATATCAAACATGGTTTCTTTCAAAATTATTTAATTCATCTTGCATTGCTAAAAATCAAAACTCATCATCAAGTGCATCATTTATATTTTTAGGTTCTATTTAAGATAAGAAAGCTAAGTTATTGCATTCACTCTAAGATTGAGCTCTAATCTTGTTGCTTCTTTATATGATTTTTGACGAATCTCCAAACCTTGGATAAATCATGATTAGAGTTTATCATTTCTTGCTCTTGAGGGGATTGAAGATCCTCTCCATCTTTATTTGAGTCATCAAGGTTCATTTTTTTTCAAAGTATCCAACAATGTACATGTCTCATCATCATCTTTTTTGGATCCAAATTATTAATCTCTATAAAAGAAACATAAATCGATTCTTCAACCAACATAGTACATTTATTGAAAAATGACAAGCCTTACTCGAAGTGGAGTGTCCAAGAAAAATACCATCATCCGATTTTGAGACAAAATTTTCTAAGTTATCCTTCGTATTTAAAATAAAACATTTACATCCAAAAATATGAAGTATGAAATGTTTGGAGATTTTCTCATAAAAACTCATATGGAGTTTTCTTCAAAATCGGTCGGATCAAAACACAATTTAAAACATGACATGTTGTGTTAACGGCTTCACCCCAAAAATATTTGACAAATCACATTAGTTCAATCAAATACGTACCATCTCATGTAAAATATGATTCTTTTGTTCAATAACATCATTTTGTTGCTGTGTTCTTGGTGTGGAGAAAGTGTGCTTAATGCCATGGTCATTACAAAATAATCCAAAATTTTCGTTTTCAAATTCATCATCGTGATCACTTCTAATCTTAACAATAGCGCGAGCACATTTTGTTTGAACACATTTGCAAAAACTTGAAAATAAATCATATTCTTCACTTTTATGTGCTAAAAGCAATACCCAAGTGAATCGAGAAAAATCATCGCCAATTACAAAAATAAAGTTTCTGCCCCCAAAACTAGTTGTCCTCATAGGTCCAAATAAATCAATGTGAAGTAATTGTAAGGGTTTAGAAGTAGTTACCACCTTCTTGTGGTGAAATGATCTCTTGATTTGTTTGTTTCTCTCGCAATCATCACAAGCCAAGTAATTCGAGATTCTTAACTTGGGTAGCCCTCTTACCAATGATTTCTTATAAAGCTTCCTAATGAGTTTGAAGTTTGCATGCCCGAGTCTTTATGCCACGGCCATGCCTCTTGATCTAAAGCACTTGAACACTTAATATTTTGATTAGAGAGACGTTAAGCTCAATAGTGTAAATATTTCTTTCCCTGTTAGCTTCTAAAACAAGTTCACTGTTATTATTAACAATTAAGCATTTACTATGCTTGAATGTGACATCAAAATCTTTATTATACAATTGCCTCACACTAATAAGATTTGCTTTTAAACCATCAACAAGTAAAACATTTTCTAAGACGATAGATGAAGATTTACTGATATTACCGTTTGACAATCTTACCGACTCCATCGTCTCTAAAGGTTACCATCTCACCTTGTGTCCTTAATACCGATGCAAATTGATGTTGAAACTCGTCATGTGCCTTGAGCACCCGCTATCAATGTATCATCTCTCTTTATGTCTTGAGAGAGCACACACCTACATCAAAAGATTTTGGTGTGTTATTAGGTACCCACACTTTCTTGGGGTCCTTGGGGGTTAGTAGCACATTTTGGAATCTAAATCAAATGAGAATAAAAAGAAAAGTGATTCCTAATATCTCAAAAGTTGCTAACATGCTTGTTTTGTGTAACACCCCATTTTCATAATACGTACTTAGATACATATTCAGATTTTTTGATCATACTTTTTGATTTACTTCACGTATTTGTTTTTATTTTATAATTGTTTATGCGATTATTTTGTATTGGATCCAGATTCGTGGACTTGGAGCCAGCCTTGGTCTGAACTAGGGACCCGATCTTAGTGTGTTGCTCGATTTAATTTTTCGATAGTCAGATTTAATCGATTTCAGTTTCAAACATCGTTTTTTAATATTTTATTATTTTCATGATTTTCTGAAATATTTTCGAATTATTTTGCAAAATCTTCAAAATCGGAGTCGACGAGTATTGCTGGTCGATTCCATGATTTTTAATTTACAAAGGAGTTATATTTCTAGAAACTGATTTCAAATTATTTCTTAAGATCGTATTTTTTACTTTAAATATTTTTGAAATTTTTTCTGAATTTATCAAAATTTGGCCGAACCTGTGTTATCACTGATTGATTCTAGGAATTTTAATTTGAAAATAAGATTGAATTTCTTAAATTCGATTCTACTATATATCTTAATATAATATTTTCTATTTTAATAAAATTTTGGAGACCTTTTCGAGTTACTCCATTTTTTTGGCTTTTTCGGTATTTCCCCGATCTGGAATTACTCCTAGATATTTTCATTTCTTCTTTTCTTTCTTTTCCTGTTATTTTCGTCCACTCCCTTTTCTACTCTTTTCTTTTTCTTTTATTTTTCTTTTCTCCCTTTTTCTCCTCCACCTATTCCTCCAAAATATCTCCCGTCTTCTTTCTTCTTTTCTTTTCTTTTCTTTCCTTTCCTTTCCTTTTTATTTTATTTTCTTTCTTTCTTCTCCCCCCTAGGCTGGCGACTTACATAGAGGAGCTGAGCTTCCCCCTTCTCCTAAATTCTCCCTCTCTCCCCCCCTTATCTCTCAAAATTTCTCTCAAATTTCACTCCCTCTCTCATTCATCTTCTCATTCACTCATCAATTTACTCACTTTCCCTCTCTCTCTCCACAAAGCAACTGGCCACCCCCTTTCACATCCAGTGCACCACCACCGCCGGTGATGCACCAGGCTAGCGACGGCTCCCCCGACCATCACCGATGCCAACCACCGCCATCTCATCTTCATCATCATCATTAACATCACCGTCTTCATCATCTCATCACCACCACTCTCTCCACCACTTCCACCACTCTCTCCACCTCCTTCTCCACCACTACACCACCACCATCAACATTCCCAACTTCATCCATCTGCTCCACCTCCACCAAGATCACCACCACCATCACCTTTACCTCTGCCATCTTCAAAACTCCAACTCCACCTTTCCTTCCTCCTTCCCCTCTCCTCCCCAGGCTAGGCCGGGCGCCGCCATCCTGGCCGGTGCCACCCTTTGGCTGGCAGCCGGTGGCCAGCTAGGTCCACCTGGCTGAGAGGGCACGACCAATTGGCCATGAGCTCTCCCCTCTCTCCTTTCATTTTCTTTTTTCCTTCTATTTTTCCTCTCTTGTTTTCTCTCTCCTTCTCTTTTGTTCTCTCTCTCCCCCCTATACATTCTCCTATTCTCTCAGTCCCTCTCTTCTCTCTATTATTCTCTCTAAAAATAATTTATATTTTTTATATTTGTGGCACATGCATGATTCTTGAGATTCTGGATTTGTGGCGATTTTTCAGAGATTTTTAGGCGAGTGTCCTCACCTCATTTTTGTGTTTTCCCGCTTCGACAGGTTGAATTGTATTTTTGGGAAAATTGTATATTTGTATTTCTCCTGTGTTGTATTTATATTTTGGAAAGTTGTAAACCTGTATTTGTATATAGCTGAGTGCCTAGGACTGTAAGTAGAAGCTCTGTGACGAATACTTGTATTATTGTAGTTTACTTCTTGCACTTATACTCTACCTGTGTTGTTGTTCTATTACTACTTTATACCATGCGTGGCCGACCCTTCATGGTCGTTTAGCCTCCGGGCTATCTGCTCAGTCTCCAGGCTCCACACTCAGCCTCTGGGCTTCACTGCTCTACTGATAGTTAGTTATCTGTTATATGTGTATGTTTGATACTAACACTTTTGCAGGTACTTGGCATTTCCGCCTTTCAGCCCTTTTGGGCTCTCACCCACTTCCTCGACAAAGGGAGTGCATTCAGCCCGTCAGGTCTTTCAGCTGTGCCTGATAGGCGAGTTTAGCGCTCAGCTTTACCACTAACTCCATCTAGGTGTAGTTACGCCGTGGGCATGACTTCGTCATGGGTGATGCGGAGTGGTTTACCTGCCACCACATGCGTGTGTTAGCTTCGTCTCGAGCAGTAACCATTCCAAGCGTGATAGCATCTAGCGCTGTGCGCTAGCTTCACTCCAGCCTTACTTAGCTCCGCTTGATTGCTCGCTTGTATGATCGCTGACTTTATTTCTACCTAGCTCAGACTCTGGCTTAACCACTTCACGGATAGTCTAGTTATAACCATGTTTATATGTATGCTCGTGTGGTACTAACACTTCTGCAGGAACTTACTTGGCGTTTCGGCCCTTCAGCCCTTTGCGCTCTCGCCCACTTCCTCGAAAGAGGGAGTGCGTTCAGACCGTCAGGTCTCTTACCTACGCCTGGTATGCAGACCTAGCGATCAACGCTTTGTCGCTAACTCCGTTCAAGCATAGTTACACTATGAGCACGGCTTCGCCATGCACGATAGTATAGCGTTCATGTGCTCACTCCATCGTGTACGCTTAACCGTGCAGCGAGCGGTAACCACGCTGAACGTAATGGTGTCTAGTGTTGTGCGTTAGCTTTTCTCTAGCCTTGCTTAGCTCTGCTTGGATGTCGCTTAGTTGCATGCCCGCTTGATAATTTAACTATTATTCCCTTCTTGATGGTTGTGAAGAGTTTGAAACTATTACTTATACTGTTTTTCAAATTGTATTATTTTCTTGTATTCATACCGATCTCTTGTATCGGTATCATTTTCCTGTATTCATACCGATCCCCTATATCGGTACTATTTTCTTGTATTCAACTGATCCCCTATATCGGTATTATTTTTCTCTATTATAGTGATATCTACTGTGCTTATTACTTGACATGCTATTACTTGACACCTGACTCCTGCATGCTATCACCTATCACTGGCATGCTATCACCTGACACCTACATGTTATTTGATTAAGATAAAACCTGCACAAAAAATGCAGAATTTCAGAATTTAAGAATAGAAATGCAAGTGGCTATGCGAGTCGTGATCCACAAGGAGGGACTTCGATGGAAGCGTGTTGTAAGTTCTCTTTTTAAGTTACTTGAAATAGTTAAAAGTTTTTCTCTTGTTCTTGTAAAGAAAAGGCAAATAAATTCGATGGTTAAGTTAAGAAAAAAGTGGTAGATTGAGAAGGTGGAGAAAATGGGAAAATGAGTTTATACAAAGAAAGTAAAAATATAAATAAAGAGAGTTGTGATTGGTGGTAATCTAGACTAGAAATTGAAATAAAAAAAGAAATGTTTACTTATCTTTTCAGCGCTTGTTTACCTTGAATCCGTCACGATGACTTACCTTGTCTTTGAAGGCGAGAAGAGCATGGTCTATAGGATCTCCATTCCCAATCTACATTATGAATTAAAGGGTAAGCTAAACTAATAAAGGATCAGTTATCCATCACCATAAGCCATCAATGTCACTTGCAATGGTGAGGCAGTTTTAAGGCTATAGGAATTATTTTGATTTACAAGCACTTAGAGGGAAGCAAAAAAAACAAGAATAAGAACAAAGAAGAAGAAGCAACTTTTAATTTGATTAAAATAACAATGAAAGTAAAGAAGAAAGACTTACACTGGTGTCATGCTCAGTACAAGCTTCACTCTCGTTCTCCCATGAAACTCATCTCTCATCTCAGTTACATAAATAAAATAAATAATTACATAAAAAAAGTAAAAACCTAAGCTACAAACTAAAGAATAGCCTAGCTTATACTCTCTGCTGAATTATTCTTTTTGGTCTCAAAATTTGCAGGATTTATAGCGAAAACACAATGAGAGAGAGCGTCTGAAGATAGAGGGAGCAAATGCTCCCCGTATCTCAACAAGAATGCGGCGGATCCACGACAAAAGTTATGGTTCCACAGCAATTTTGTGGCCAGATGGCCAGATCCGGGGTGTGCAGGTCACTGGCTTGATTTTTCATCCGTTTATTTATCTGGTTTCTTGATTTGAGCTACAGATTTAACGATATCATTGTTGATCTTCAGCTAACCAAAATAGATTCATAAAAATCTGAATTTAACTGGTTTTTATTTGGTGTTATCTCTATGATTTGCTTTGATCTTCAGCTGAACATTTGCCCTCATCCTTAATTTTGATTTAATCTGAATTTCAGTGGGCTTTTGGGCTCGTTTTCTCTCCTCTTTCATTTAGTAAAGGCCCTGCAAATAATTAGACAAAAAGATAAATATGTAGTATAGTTTATTAAACAAAATAATATGGGAATATGATGATAAATATGCAATATTGACGAACGATCATTATTACTTGTCCCTGTCCTGCTTAACTCTTGACTTGTGATTATCATATTATGGGAATCTTGTAACTGCTATCCTGTATTATATACAGTGACCTATATCCCTAGTACTCTTGTACTCCTGAATTTCTGAACATGATCTTCTCCTCTTATTCTCACAAATTGATAACTATATAATAAACTATAAAATGGACAACTTACATCGGGTGACGGAGAAACTGATGGATTTTAAATGATGAATATGTTTGCAGTGGTATTAGGTATGTTATGCAACTAAAACTTTTAGTTCTACCTTAGGGCCTCCAGGTGTTCCGAGAGGACCGCTGGCTCCCTACCTCCTGTCACATTCCTGAATGGGTATGCAATAAGACCCACCTCTTGTACGCCTTGCGGTCGATTCTGTACGCCAGTAATGGAACACCCTGGACCGTGGTCCCGAGCATGCACGTGACCCAATGTAAATATAACATGTTGGTCTCATCATCAGTTTCCAATAACAATCTCAGCTTACTCATATATGAATGTATGTATGTTAGGACGCTAGGGCACATACCTAGGTATATAGGTAGGGTGAGTAATAATAATGAAATGCTAATTAATAATTTGTCATGTTGTTTTACAATTCGGGTTGTATACACTCGGATTACAGTGAAGTGAGGCATATGGTATATAGATGAAGGTTTCCTTATTTAGATTATTCCTTTGACGTACTTGTGTAATGAAATCGTAAACTGAGTTTGTACAGCTGGTTTTATTTGTATTCAGTATTATCAATTTTATCGATTTTCTATCAATTTTTTGATGTTTTCTTAATTTAGGAGACAACTAGGGTTATATGAATTCAGCATACAGTGATGTGAGATATAAGATATATATATATGAGGGTTTTTTTTAGATTATTTTTTTGATGTATTAATCTCACAGATCAGTAATTTTGGCTTGTATAACTGATTTTGCCATTTTTTACTTACTGCCTCCTTACCTGTTCCTGTATGCCTGTGCTCATGATACGATTTTCAATGCATGCTTATGATTTAGATTTATCGATATACGTGTGCTTATCTATGCATGCCACTTGGCACTCATCTTGCCACTAATTGGTGAGTTTCTGACTCCCCTAAATCTACATGTTCAGATCATGGAGTTTGAATCGTGATTGACTTCATGTTGATCAGAGTTGTGCAGCGGTAGACCAATCCGAGACCCCATTCTTCTAAGCCCCCTGTTGTCTCTTGAGTTCTCCTTTTATAACTCGTGAGTGCTTTTTGTACTGTTCATAATTGTATATCTCTTTGTATTCTCGCATTTGCGCCTATTGGTGATGTATATTCTTATAATACTGTTTCATATCCTGTGATAACTTTGTAATTTTACTCATATGTTGGAATACATAATGCACCACGTATTTTCGTACTCTGATTCTTGCCTATATTGATGCTTAGCGTATATATGTGAGGATATCTCCGACCTGCATATATACGTCACAATAACATCTCCGTACCCGTGGGATTGAGGCATTACATGTTGCAACAATATGTGCATATAACATTTGATTTGTATCTATTATTGAAACTATCATACATATCATGCTTTTATGTTGTGTGTATTTATGATTATGATACTTCTTAGCATAATTTTTATTATGAGTGAATGAATTATAAGATTTTACATGCGAGTGAGAAGTGGATGCATGTGGTGTAGCTAGATTAGCATTAAATTCATTCATTTTCTGTTTAAGAGACTTATTTTCTACTTCTAGTTTCTCAACAACATTCTTGTAAGAATTAAGCTTAATAATGTATTCATCTTTTACCTTGAGTAACTCACCAATTTTAGAGTTACAACATGCATGCTCTTTCTTGAGACTAGAGTAACTCTTTCTCAATCTCTTGAAGTCATTTTCTAATTCAATGTATGCATCTCCAAGTTCATCAAAAGTAATAATTTCATCAGAATTGGATTTTACATCATCTTCATGAGCCATGATGCATATGTTGTTATCCACCATTTCGAGATTGGCTGTTTCATGTTGCTTTTCATTGGAATCATTTGGTTCGGATTCCTCCCAACCAACATATAAAGTCTTCTTCTTTTTCATCTTCTTGTGCTTCTCTTTAAGAAAAGACAACCTTTTTTCAAGTGGCCCGGTTAGTTACATTCGAAATAAGTAGTAGAAGAAGCTTCTTCTTTTCTATCAAAAATGTTTTTATTCGGGTCTTTTCTTGTAGAATTTCTCCTTTTCCTTGAAAAGTCTTCTTGCAATCAGACTGACATCCTCTTTTTCCTGAGATTCACTCTCATCAGATAATGATTCATTACAAATGCCTTTGAGAGCTAATCCTTTTCTTCTTGCATTTAAGGATTCCACCTCCTCACTTTGCCGTTGAGCTATTAGCTTGATTTTGACGTTCTTCAAAATTCTCATGAGCTCTTGAAATTTTACCGTGTTGATGTCGTGCATCATCTCAAGAGGATGGATGATGGAATTTCATTCCTTAGGAAGTGATCTTGTAACACCCGTCTCCGGAATACGTATTCAGATACGTATCCAGATTTTTATCTTATTATTTTATTTTTTTCTAGTATTTTTCTCCAAGTCTGGAACTTGGCCTAGGTATTTTCCTTTCTTTTTTCCTTTCCTTTTCCTTTTCTTTCTTTTCCCTTTTCCTTTTTGTAACACCCCATTCCCAGAATACGTACCTAGATATGTTTCTGATTTTTTGATCATATTCTTTGATTTATTTCCCTGTATTTATTTTTATTTTATGATTATTTATATTTTTGTTTGGTATCGGATCCTGATTTTCAGATTTAGAGTCGACTCTAGTCTGAACCGGAGACCTGATCCTAATGTACTGCTTGATTTGATCTTTCCTAGTAAGTTTTGATCAATTTCAATTTCAGATACTGTTTTTCAATATTTTAGATTTTTTATTATTTTCTAGAATTTTTCTTAATTAAATTACAAAATCTTCAAAATCGGTATCGACAGGTGTCGCCGATCGATTCTCAAATTTTTATATTATAGAAGGAGTTGAATTTCTAAAAACTTCTTTTAATTATTTCTTAGAATTGTATTTTCAATCTAAAATATTTTTTGGAAATTTTTCTGAATTTACTAAAATTTAGCCGAATTTGGTGCCAACCGGTATCGCTGGTTAATTCCAGGATTTTTATTTTAAAAATGGCATTGAATTTCTTGAATCTGATTTTCACCATGTACTTAAAATAATATTTTCTATTTTTAAAAAAGTTTGGAGACCTTTCCAAATTACTTTATTTTTCTGGCATTTCTAGTGTCTTTGGTGTTTTCCCAGATCCGGATTTTTCACACAGATATTTTTTCTTCTTTTGTCTTCCTTTTCCTATTTGTCTAATATACTCATTTTATTTATCTCCTTTTCTTTTTTTCTTTTTCTTCTTCTTAAGTTTTCTCCACCACACAAAATCCCTCAAAATATCTTCTCTTCTCCATTCATTCTCTCTCCTCTGCAGAATGCAAACCTCAGCCCAGACCCAGACGCGAGTCTCATTTGTAAGACACGGATCTCATTTTACCCAATTACACACACATATATACCTATATATATATCACATTTTCTCTCTCTTACTATCTTCACTTCTTCTGTCACGCCCTGCTTCCCAAAATACGCTGAAACGGAGACGCGACGAGAGTCGGCGACACATATATACAAGAAAAATACTTCATGTATACGCGCTAAGTTTTAAGTAACCCGAAACGAGCTATAAATCTAAACTGTAGTGAATCATGATTACTACAATATTACATATAAACATCCACGCATGATATCATAGAAAAACTAAAATAAAGACTGAATCTGATATATATCGAGAATCATGAAATAACAGGAAGTCATGAGAAATAAGAATACTAGAACCAAAAGAGAGAAACTCCAGCTCCTTGCAAAGCGTACGATCTCAACGAACACGTGAAAAAGAGCATAAAACATCTAATATCTGAACGTGCAAATCCAGGATCGTCAGAAGCGAACTAATAAGTATGTGTGTAAAAGAAAACATGCTCGTGCATAAAAACAATATAAGCAATAATAACATGATAAACTGAAATAAAAGATAACAGAATAATCAATATCAAGAACAAAGGTATGAACGATATATAACTGTTATCATGATAAAAGGAAACAACTAATGTCAAGATGTGTAACCTAGCATATGTCACTAGTATGGTATACAATCCGGTCATATGTACAATTATATGTCTATCATAATTATATATATGTACAGTCAGGTGAGTACAGTCAATTACAGTACATAATAACAGTTTATCATTATTAGTTATGTCAGTGAACACCAACTACAACCTGTAATAGGCACATCCCATACTACGCCTACTACACGTGTCAATCAGGGTCCTAAATTATTGAACTGATTGGTTGGAGACATTGTCCATGCTTTAGGTGGGTCCCATACATACCCGGGACTACGGCCAGATGCCTGGCGCTGAATCAGGCCCTACCGCTAGGTAGTCAGTAACAGTAACAGTACTCACATCATCACTGTGGAACAATACTCACAGTAACACTATGAAACAATAAATAGATGGAATGTCAGTCATCCCTCGGAACCCTACAGAGGAACCGTAAGTCGGCTGCGCAACCTGTATCCTAGGTCCACGTAAAATACAGACACTATCTCCTCCATCAATTTCTCCAATCTCAGTGTAAGTTGTCCATTTACATTATTACTTAATTCAGTTATGACAATCAATATCCATGTTACTTATAATACTGGGACGATGCGATGACAGTAACGGTATAGTATAACAGTCAACAGTAATCGTATACACGGTGAACAATAATCAGGACAGTAAACAGTAACAGTAACTGAGTGTATGATGAATAGATCTGTAAAGGATGTTACAGTCAAGCAATACTTTTCAGTAATATTCAGTAACATGAATTACACTTATATAACATGTCGTGTACTATCTAGTCAATATACAGTCATCTAGAATCCATCAAAATCTCATCCAATGATACTATATTTGTAACTGATCTATCAACTCATAATCTCAACGGAGTCATCGGGAACATATGTATCATGTCCATGACAGAGTAATAGATATGGTAAATGACCAATCCAATAAGCAAGTAATTAATTCTCTCACTACCATCAATCCACTCTAATCCTCTAAGTTACCAATAAGTGAGGTCGATTAATAACTGCTATCACACTCTGAAGTATAAGGTCACCGATACCAAGGAAATCAATCTCATATTAAGTTTATATCTATAACTGAATAAGTCAAGAACCAATCCTGAAAAAAATAGTCTACTGATTTCCTAGATCAACTTAAATCAACAAATACCGAATCATAAATAAGGAGTAGGACACTCTGAAATAACATGTGATCTAAAATAGTCTACATCTGATACTTAGCATCAAAAGTGAACAATCAATACTCTCACAACATAACAAGTAGGTGAATACAGAAATAATTACTCCTAACAGTCCAAGACCAGACTTATCGTACACATCGATATCAACAGTAGGATATTCATACATCCAATCATACTCCAACCATTTATCAATATCATCTAAGTACTAATTAATATCTGATATAAAGAATATAATTTTAAAATTGACTTCAACTCTAAATAAGTCCACATACCAATCCAAGCATCAAGAATTCTAATCCTTTAACAAAGTAAGATCATAACTAAACCGTCCTCAATATCCATATTAATTATTATCTGAGTAATCACTAATTAAACATCAAGTCTGATAAATACTCCACATAAAATATACATTTTTATCATAGTCATGAACTAATCATCTCAAAATCAATCCCATGACAGAATATCATAACTAGATCCAAATCTGAAAATGGTAATCATCTACACATGAAGCGGTATAAGTCTAATATCTCAATATCAAAATACAAGGTCTCAACATCAAAATATAAGGTCCATATACATCTGATGCTCAAATATGAACTAATCTAGCAAGTCAATAGATCGAATCAAGTCACAGTCCAAGGTATCCAATATTAGGCCTAAGTCATCAACGACAAACAACCAACACATGAAATGATAAAAGTAAAATACAAATACATATTGACAACGGTAAATAAGAAAATGACATAAGAATAAACACTCACATGAAATGACGCGGTTTCAGATCGAATCGATGTCTGGTCTTCACTGCACGAATTAGTACTGATCTACGAATCATTCCCTAGATTGGTTTTCAAATCTCCTGTGTATCGGGTCCATAACGGGCACAAATCTGAATCGGGTTCGGATCTCCTGCAACGAGTCTGAATCTCACCGAACGAATCCGAAACACTGCAACACACAGCCGAACACACAGAGAGGAAGGGGAATCAACACACACTCATAATACACTCACACATGTACCCATACAAGCATGCTACATGTGCATACACCCACGGATACACCCACATACATACACATATATGGTATACACATACATGTACACTATAATCATGCATACATATACATAACTATACACTTATATACATGCATACACCTATATACATACACGTATATACACGTATATATGAGAGTGCGTGCGTGCGTGTGTGTATAAGTATACACATAAATACATATTATATATATATACACACATATCTATGCACACATCTATGCATAAATACATGTATACATAAACTCACGCACCTACACACAATTAAAAACACTTTCACATTATTACATGTTTACCCCTACACATGAAATAATTAAATACTTACACATACATGCAATGAACAATATAAGAGAGAGAGGGAGGAGACTCACACAATGAGGTGACTTGTGGCGTACCGGCAGAGGCTTCGGCAGAGGCGACAGAGGCCGCGGAGGATGTCGATGGATAGAGGATCTCGCCAGAAAGGGCGCGAGTGCATTCGCGCTTGCCAATAGCGATCAACCGCAACTCATGGAGAGACGAAAGATGGCTTAGAGGATGCTTTAAGGGCCAAAAGGTTGGGGGATTGGTTTGCTTTGGTGCCCGGCCATGGGACTGCGCATGGCTGTTGGGGCCTGTGTGGTTGTTGCCGTGGGCTGTCATGGGGGAAGGCCATGGCTGTTGATGTTGCTGCGGGTGTTGGAGAGGAGACCAAGGGGAGTGCTTATAGGCTTGGGGGGTCCGACGACGCTCGACAAGGAGCAAGGCTCGGTTGTATGGAGATATGGAGCAGCCAAGGGGGTGGTGCGCGTGCTGTGCTGCCGTGGGTCACGTCGGGTTGTGCCGCGATCCACCGGAGAGGGAGATCATGACATGGGTTCAGGTGGAGAGGTGGTGCGGCCTGTGGTTGTAGAAGTGCTACCGCCATGGGTTGCTGTGGGATAGGGGCACGACCAAACAAGGAGGAGATCAGGGATCTTGCCAATGGAGTTGTGCTTAGTATGCTTGCTCGGTGGAGGGGCTGCTGTTGATAATAGAGAATGGAGGAGAGCTGGACATGACTGGGATGGCACCGGAGGTAATGAGGAAGAAGGTGAAGGCGATGGTGGAGTCGGAGCATGACGGATATCGCCGAAAGCTGATGGTCATTGCTTGAGAGAGTGCTTCGGGTGATGGGTGCGTGATGGTTGTTCAATAAGGGAGGAGGTGAATTTGTAGTTTGCTGGGTAAGGCAGATGGTGAAGATGAAGAAAAAGAAGGGAGTTATGGCTGTAAAGAATAAAAGGAATGGGTTTAGGATCACCAATGAGTTAAGGGTAAATGGATATGGGTTAGAAACAACCAATAATAACAATGAAAATTAATAACAAAGATAAACAATATTACTAATGATAATTAATAATAACAATAACAATATTGATGATAATAATCAATATAAAAATAGTACTAAAATAACTACAATAACTCTTACTAAAAATAATAATAACATTAATATTAACAACAGGATTATCATGAATAATAATAACAACAATAATATTAATAATACTAATTAATAAATCTGATAATTATAAATAATAAATAATCATACTGGAAGAATAATAATAGTAGTAACTGCCACAAATAATATCAGTTAATAATAAGAATAATAATAGAAATAATAGTAATAATAATTAAAATATTGATAGAAAATAACGGTAATAATTTATAAAGCCAAAACACCATTTATTATCTTAAAAGTAATTTGTACATTTAATATTAATATAACTATAAATCAAGTTAATAAATAATAATAAAATAATTAGTAAGACAAAATAAATACTTAAAAAAATAAAAATACAGTATTACTAACTAGGGATATTACATTCTACCCACCTTATAAAAATTTCGTCCCAAAATTCCATAAGGCAGATAATAGTAAAAAGAATCAAAATTAAGGGAGAAGACAAACATACTTCCACATCGTTTCTCGACGCGTCATAGATCCACCACGCTTCCGCTGCGCTACTCTGACTTTGCTACCGGCTTCAGCATAGACTAAATAGTTCCAAGAGATAGAATTAGGAAAATAGAATCGAGAAGAAGAACATGAATCAAGATGGAATTACAGATCAGTCTAAAAGAAGTGTTGGAATCATAGATATCAAAAGATCAAAGAGATGAATATTCAAAAAAAGAACGATCATTTCAAATGGACTCAATATCATAATGGATTGTATATGTATACTGCAGTGTAACTATAGCTCGTTTCAAGTTACCGGTATGAATTAGGTCTTTTTGCGAATATCAAAAGTCAAAGATCAAGATCGCAAATCAAAAACCAAGATCAAGATCACAAATCGAAAACCTGGCTCTGATACCAAGAAAACCCTGTCACACTCCGCTTCCCAAAATATGCTGAAGCGGAGACGCGACAAGAGTCAGTGACGCATATACGTAAGAAAAATACCTCACGTATACGCGCTAAGCCTTAAGTAACCCTAAACAAGCTATGAATCTAAACTATAATAAATCGTGATTACTGCAATATCACATATAAACATTCACACATGATATCAATATAAAAAGAACTGAAATAAAGACTGAATCTGATATATATCAAGAATCAAGAAATAACAGGAAGACAAGAGAGATAAGAATACCAGAACCAAAAGAGAGAAACTCCATCTCCTCGCAAAGTGTACGAGCTCAATGAATACTTGAACAAGAGTATAAAACATCCAATATCTGGACGTACAAATTCAGGGTTGTCAGAAGCAAACTAATGAGTGTGGGTGTAAAGGAAAACATGCTCGTGCGTAAAAACAATGTAAGTAATAACAACATGATAAACTGAAATAAAAGATAACAGAATAATCAATATCAAGAATAAAGCTATGAAAGATATATAACTGTTATCATGATAAAAGAAAATAACTAATGTCAAGATTGTTGGCCCAAAAGGTTACACTCTCTATTTGTTTAAGTTTTGATGATAACAAAACACATAAAAGCTATTTGGTACTAATAAGTTGTTTAGAATGAGTTTCAGGTTTGTACTAGTCTTGATGGCTTTTTAAGCATATTGCAAGGATAATGGCGCTAAAAGGTCAATGGCGCAAGAGGAGTTTTCATAGGAGAGGAGGCTCTAGCTTGACGTAACGCGGCTCGGAGACTTCCTTTCTCAGTTTTTATATTTTTAGTTTGTTAAAGGATAGTGTATAGTGTTGAAGCTCAATATTCCCCACACACAAGTTTTTGCACATGATTTTCAAAAGATATTTCTCTTTTACATAAAACATTTTTATAAATATAGTTTAATACTTACAAACTCTATTTTATATAGTGTACCAAGTCTTGATCAAAATTAGTTTGAAAATTATTAGATCTTCAATACCATTTTTCAAAAAGATCTGTTTTGGCCTGTTGCGGTCGACCGGCTCTGTTTCAGGTCAGAACGGTCGACCGGGCGGTCGACCGCACTTCTGATCGTTTGGGTGTGCGCATGTGTGCACGTTACCCGATCGACCGGGCGGTCGACCGGAACCCATGTCGGTCGACCGAGCTTCGGCCACTGAAAGCACCTATGTCTCTGTTTGGGACGGTCGACCGTGGGCTGGCAACGGTCAAATATTTTGAAATCGGTCGACCTGCCGGTCGACCGTGAGCTTAATTTCAGCCCAAACGGCTAGTTTTTAAACACGTTTTAAAACGTGCTTTTCTTCTCCAAACATTTTTTAGGGCTGGATTTGGGTCTAATCTTTCCTAATTATTCATTATAACAGTTTACCTTTTAATCCCTACCTCTATCCTATAAATAGGGATAATTAGGGTTGAAGAGATTACAACAATGCTTTGCAAAAGAAATCAAGTTTAAGTCTCTCAAAAGAAGTTTTTTTTTGCTCTCAGTTTTTGTGCTCTAAATTCTCTCTTTTCACTGAAGTTTTTGATTCAAAACTCTCTTCAATTTTATTTTCTTTTTCACTTACAAAACTTGAGCTTCAATCCTATACATTATTCTCTAGGGTTTTTGTAAGGAAAAAGTTTTTCAAAAGAGGATTTGTGGTCTTTTGATCACCAAGATATTTTTGTATTTGTGGCTCCACTACCTCTGGACTTGTTTCGGGTGATCGTTGCATCATTTCATTTTAAATTTGTGCATTGATTAGCATTATCACCTATTCACCCCCCCCACTAGGTGATTTCAATTGGTATCAGAGCTAGGACTCTAGTTTTTAGCTTCACATCCTTAGAGAGATCCTAAAATTTGCTAATCACTATTTTCATATCTTCATTCATGCACTAGTAAAGATGGCCGATAACATTAAGACCCCTCCCAAATTTGATGGACTTAACTTTCCTATATGGAAAGTTAGGATGACCATTTTTCTACAATCTCTAGGTAGTCTAGTTGTTAATTCCTTGACCAAGCCTTATAGTAGACCCAAAAGTGAGGACACTTGGTCCGAACTTACCTTCAAGGAATTTGATGCTAATTCAAAGGCTCAAAATGCCCTACTTTTAGCTTTGAATGAGGATGACTTAACACGAGTTATCCATTGCAAATCCGTCTATGAGATTTGGCAACACTTATTGGTCACTCATGAGGGAACTTCACAAGTCAAGAGAGCTAAAATAGATCTCTTGCGTTCCCAATATGAAAGTTTTAAAATGCTAGAAGATGAATCTATTGATAATATGATTACCAAGTTTACTAAAATTACTAATGCTCTTTCTTCTTTAGGTGATGAAATAAGTAACGACCAAAAGGTGCATAAGGTGATTCGTGCTCTTCCTTTGTCATGGGAAATCAAAGCTACCACCTTGAAGGAGTTGAATGACAAAGACGAGATGGAGCTCATAAGTCTTATTGGAAACCTTAAGACTCATGAGATGGAGAAGAAGGCTAGAGAAGATGCGGTACCTCAAAAGAAAAAATCAATAGCTTTTAAGTCTTCCTCCTCCAACTACGATGATGAAGAAGATGATGAAGAGCTATCTCTCTTTGTGAGAAATGTAAAGAGAATATACCGCAAGAATAAGCTCAACTATAGAAGGCGATGGGAAGGGAAGGAGGAGAAAAGGATCATATGCTACAACTGTTGGAAACCCGGACACATCATGGCCGATTGTCCAGATTTCAAGAAAAAGATAACCTCCTCCTTGAAGCAAAAGAGGCCAATTGAAAAGAAGGTGTACAAAGCCACTTGGGATTCGGAAAGTGAATCCGAAGATGAAGTCGACACGGCAAATGTGTGTTTCATAGCAAACACATCTAAGGTAACCACCCAACCACTTGATGATGAAAGTAAAATAAGTAAATAAATGTTAGTACATGCTTTCGTTGAACTTTTAGAAAGTTTTGATGATAAAAAGTAAGAGTGTTCAAAATTGAAAAAGGAAATTGAAATGCTTAAAAATCAACTTGCAATTTCTTCAAAAGAAAAGGATGAACTATCTTCTAATCTTATTTCAACGCAAAGAGATTTTGATGCCTATAGAATTGCTTGTAAAGCTAAATATCCTAAAATTTATGAAAATGTGTTTTCCATGTTAAAAACAAAAATCAATGATTTGGGAAATGTTTTAAAATAATGTGCTTTTAACAACACTAAATTAGAAGAAATGTTTTCAAAAAGGCATATGCATACTCCACATGCTAAAAATGATAAAACATCTCATGTCAAAACTTCACATGTTCATCATGCAAACACTTCACATGTCAATCATGCTAAAACTACCCATGCTCACAATTCACATATTCATAAACCACATGCTCATTATGCCTTTAAATATGGAAGAATTTACAAATGTACTTATTGTGGCCGGAATGGTCATTTAGCTAAATTTTGCTATGATCATATAAATAGTACAAATAATCTTGTGTGGGTTCGAAACACTAACTCTTTAGGACCCAAGAAAATATGGGTACCAAAATCAAGTCTTAAATTATTTGATGTAGGTACACACCAAGGCTCCAAGACGTAAGGAGCGGTGGTACCTTGATAGTGGTTGTTCAAGGCATATGACATGGGACATCAATAATTTCACAACCCTATCAAGGTACGTTGAAGGTGGCACCGTCACCTTCGGAGATGACTCCAAGGGCATCATCATCGGTATAGGTAACATTAAGATTGGTGCATCTCCTTTAATAGAAAATATAGTTCTTGTTGATGGGCTTAAACATAACTTGCTTAGTATTAGTCAACTATGTGATCGTGGTCTTAAAGTTATGTTTGATGAATCTTCTTGCAAAATTTTTTATTGTAAAACC
This sequence comes from Agave tequilana, assembly GCA_038442645.1. NCBI lineage: Eukaryota > Viridiplantae > Streptophyta > Magnoliopsida > Asparagales > Asparagaceae > Agave > Agave tequilana. The sequence continues at coordinate 36,748 of JAVJIF010010016.1, forward strand.
AATGATTGTATTCTCACTGGATTTTGTGAAAATAATGTCTATATTATTGACATGCTTAATTTGGATTGTTCTACTAAATGTTTAAATGCTTTTGAGGAGATTTCATGGTTATGGCATAGAAGATTAGGACATGCATCTTTTGATCACCTTGTTAGAATTAATTCTAAGGAATTGGTGAAGGGTATTCCTTGTTTAAAGTTTGAAAAAGATCGTATTTGTGGTGCGTGCCAACTTGGGAAACAAACCAAGTCTTCTTTCAAACCAATCAAAGATATCATGTCATCTAGGCCTTTAGATTTGATTCACATGGATCTTTTTGGACCAACTAAAACTAAAAACTTAAATGAAAATAGATATGTTTTTGTTTTAGTTGATGATTTTTCTCGTTTCACTTGGGTTTTCTTTTTGGAGCATAAAGATCAAACTTTTTCGCATTCTAAGATTTTTCGAAAGAGGGTTGAAAAAGAAAAAGGATTTTTGATTTTACGGATAAGAAGTGATAGAGGTGGTGAGTTTGTTAACCAACTCTTCATGACTTATTGTGATGAAAAAGGAATTAAGCATGAAATGTCATGTCCTAGAACTCCACAACAAAATGGAGTAATTGAAAGAAAGAATAGAACTCTTCAAGAAATGGCTAGGACTATGATAAGTGAATATGGTCTCCCTCAATACTTATGGGCCGAGGCCGTAAACACCGCATATTACATATCAAACCGTATTTATTTGTGTAAAAATACTTTCAAAACCTCTTTTGAAATTTATAATTTAAAAAAAACCAAATGTTTCATACTTTAAAGTTTTTGGATGCAAGTATTTGTTTTGAACACTAAAGGTAATTTAGGTAAATTTGATGCTAAGGCTTATAAAGCAATCTTTGTTGGCTATTCTAGTACTAGCAAAGCATATAGAGTGTTCAATAAATCATCTCATACTATTAAAGAATCTATGCATGTTAAATTTGAAGAATCTAATGATATTGTTGAGAATGTTGTAGAGATTGACTCATTAGGTGAGGACATGGAGAAAATTTCCTTGAAGGGACTCACCCATCCAAGATGACAAGTAAGAACCTATTGGTGAAGTTCAAAAGGATGAAGTAGAACAATCACAACCACTTTCTAAAGATTGGAGATACGTCTCAAATCATCCCAAAGATCTCATCATAGGTGATGTATCAAAAGGGGTAACTACTCGCTCCAAACTCCATGATTTGTGTGGAAATTTTGCATTCATATCTCATTTTGAACCCAAAAACATCCTCGAAGCCAAGGGTGACTCATATTGGTTGCTAGCTATGCAAGAAGAGCTCAATCAATTTGAGCGCAACCAAGTTTGACACCTTGTTCCTAGACCCCATGATAGACCAATAATCGGTACTAAGTGGATTTTTAGGAACAAGTTGGATGAGTCAGGAAATGTTATAAGGAATAAGGTTAGATTAGTGGCCCAAGATTACACTCAAGTTGAAGGAATCGACTTTGAGGAGACCTTTGCACCCGTAGCACGGCTTGAAGCCATACGAATCACACTAGCTTATGCATCTTTTAAAAATTTTAAACTTTTTCAAATGGATGTAAAAAGTGCATTTTTAAATGGTTTTATTGATGAGAAAGTTTATGTTGAACAACCTCCCAGTTTTGTGGATCATGTACATCCAAATTTTATTTTCAAACTTGATAAAGCTTTATATGGTTAAAACAAGCTCCAAGAGCTTGGTATGAAAGGCTTTCTAGTTTTCTTCTTTCAAATGATTTTGTTAAAGGCAAAGTAGACACCACATTATTTACTAAACATATTGATAATGACATTCTTATAGTTCAAATATATGTTGATGATATAATCTTTAGTTCTACTAATGAGTTACTTTGCAAGGAGTTTAAACAGTGTATGCAATGTGAATTTGAGATGTCATTAATTAGTGAATTGAATTATTTTCTTGGACTCCAAATCAAGCAAATGCGTGATGGGATTTTCATATGTCAAGCCAAGTACTCCAAGGAACTCATCAAGAAATTTGAACTTGAAGACTTAAAAATTTGCAACACTCCCATGGCCACCACCACCAAGCTTGATAAGGATGACCAAGGTAAGTGTGTTGATATAAAATTGTATAGAAGCATGATTGGTAGTTTGTTGTATTTAACGGCTAGTAGGCCGGATATTATGTTTAGTGTGTGTCTTTGTGCTAGTCCAATCGTGTCCCAAAGAATCTCATTTAATAGCGGTAAAACGCATTATTCGTTATATTAAGGGCACTATTGGAATGGGTCTTTGGTATCCGAAAATCGAAGAATTCTCAATGACGAGTTTTTCGGATGCCGACTATGCGGGTTGTAGAGTGGATAGGAAGAGTACCAGTGGAACATGTCAATTTCTTGGTAATTGTCTTGTTTCATGGTCTTCCAAGAAACAAAATTCGGTAGCCCTCTCAACCGCCGAGGCGGAGTATGGTGCGGTGGGGGCTTGTTGTGCTCAAGTCCTTTGGATGAAACATACTCTCCTTGATTATGATTTGCATTATGATCATATAAAAATATTTTGTGATAATACTAGTACTATTCATATGACTAAGAATGCAAATCAATATAGTAAGACCAAGCACAGTGAGATTCGATATCACTTCTTTAGAGATCATTTTGAGAAAGGTGATATTGAGATTGATTATGTTTCTTCCGATTTTCAACTTGCTGATATTTTCACTAAATCACTTGATTATAATAGATTTTCTTTTATATGTGGTGAACTTAATGTTTGTGTTGTTGAATAAGGAAGTTTTCTTGCTAATATATCCCTTTTTGATGTATGACAAAAAGGGGAGAAATATGTGTATTATGGTTTGGCGTTGTTTTTTCGAAAATTCAAAAATTCTCTTATACTAAATTGTTTTTTACTTGTTTAATATAGCATTATTTGTGGGGGAGCTTTTACCTCCCTTTTATATCTTGTGTTATAGCCTATATGTTTTGTCATCATCAAAAAGGGGGAGATTGTTGGCCCAAAAGGTTACACTCTCTATTTGTTTAAGTTTTGATGATAACAAAACACATATAAGCTATTTGGTACTAATAAGTTGTTTAGAATGAGTTTCAGGTTTGTACTAGTCTTGATGGTTTTTTAAGCATATTGCAAGGATAATGGCGCTAAAAGGTCAATGGCGCAAGAGGACGTTTTCATAGGAGAGGAGGCTCTAGCTTGACGTAACGCGGCTTGGAGACTTCCTTTCTCAGTTTTTATATTTTTAGTTTGTTAAAGGATAGTGTATAATGTTGAAGCTCAATATTCCCCACACACAAGTTTTTGCACATGATTTTCAAAAGATATTTCTCTTTTACATAAAAAATTTTTATAAACATATTTTAATACTTACAAACTCTATTTTATATAGTGTACCAAGTCTTGATCAAAATTAGTTTGAAAATTATTAGATCTTCAATACCATTTTTCAAAAAGATCTGTTTTGGCCTGTTGCGGTCGACCGGACGGTCGACCGGCTCTGTTTCAGGTCAGAACGGTCGACCGGGCGGTCAACCGCACTTCTGACCGTTTGGGTGTGTGCATGTGTGCACGTTACCCGGTCGACCGGGGGGTCGACCGGAACCCATGTCGGTCGACCGAGCTTCGGCCGACTGAAAGCACCTATGTCTCTGTTTGGGACGGTCGACCGGGCGGTTGACCGTGGGCTGGCAACGGTCAAATATTTTGAAAACCGGTCGACCGGCCGGTCGATCGTGAGCTTAATTTCAGCCCAAACGGCTAGTTTTTTAAACACGTTTTTAAAACGTGCTTATCTTCTCCAAACGTTTTTTAGGGCTGGATTTGGGTCTAATCTTTCCTAATTATTCATTATAATAGTTTACCTTTTAATCCCTACCTCTATCCTATAAATAGGGATGATTAGGGTTGAAGAGATTACAACAATCCTTTGCAAAAGAAATCAAGTTTAAGTCTCTCAAAAGAAGTTTTTTTTTACTCTCAATTTTTGTGCTCTAAATTCTCTCTTTTCACTGAAGTTTTTGATTCAAAACTCTTTTCAATTTTATTTTCTTTTTCACTTACAAAACTTGAGCTTCAATCCTATACATTATTCTCTAGGGTTTTTGTAAGGGAAAAAGTTTTTCAAAAGAGGGTTTGTGGTCTTTTGATCACCAAGATATTATTGTATTTGTGGCTCCACTACCTATGGACTAAAGGAGTGTGATTGAGGAGTTGGGTGCTCCCTTGTGGTTGTAATTCTTTGTGAAAGTTAGTGGTTCTTAATCCTTCTGGGTGAAGGCGGGGACCTAGAGCTGGGTGCTCGAACCTCGAAACAAATCTTTGTGTTTGCGATTGGTTTATTTGTGTTATTTACTTACTTTATATTCATTGCTATATTGTCGATCAATACTCATACAACAAGATTGCATTGCGCACGTCAAACTCTTATCTAGAGGAATCACGAGGAAGGAGTTCAGAGCCCTTCACAGGGTATTCGATTTCTAATCTTATTTCGGGTGATCGTTGCATCATTTCATTTTAAATTTGTGCATTGATTAGCATTATCACCTATTCACCCCCCTCTAGGTGGTTTCAAAGATGTGTAACCTAGCATATGTCCTAGTCTGGTATACAATTCTGTCATGTGTACAGTCATATATCTATCATAGTTAGATATATGTATAGTTAATTACAGTACATAATAACAGTTTATCATTATTAGTTATGTCAGCGAACACCAATTGCCACCTGTAATAGACGCATCCCATAGTACGCCTACTGCACATGTCAATCAGGGTCCAATATTATTGAAACTGATTGGTTGGAGACATTATCCATACTTTAGATGGGTCCCATACATACCCGGGACCACAGCCCAGATGCCTGACACTGAACCGGCCCTACAGCCAGGTAATCAGTAAAAGTAACAGTACTTACAGTATCGCTGTGGAACAATACTCACAGTAACACTGTGGAATAATAAACATATGGGATGTCAGTTATCCCCGGAACCCTGCAGTGGAATTGTAAGTCAGTTGCGTAACTTGTATCCTGGGTCCACCCAAAATATAAACGTTGTCTCCTCCATCAATTTTCCTAATCCCAGTGTAAGTTGTCCATTTACATTATTATTTAATTCAGTTATGACAATCAATATCCATGTTACTTATAATACTGAGACGATGCGGGGATAGTAAAGGTACAGTATAACAGTCAATAGTAATCGTATACATGATGAACGGTAATCAGAACAGTAAACAATAATAGTAACCGTGTATATGATGAATAGATCTGTACAGGGTGTTACGATCAAGTAATACTTTCCCAGTAATATTCAGTAACATGAATTACACTTATATAACATATCGTATACTATCTAGTCAATATACAGTCATCTAGCAAAATCTCATCCATTGATACTATATCTGTAACTGATCTATCGACTCATAATCTCAACAGAGTCATCGGGAACATACATATTATGTCCATGATAGAGTAATAGATACGGTAAACGATCAATCCAATAAGCAAATAATTAATTCTCTTACTATCATCAATCCACTCTAATCCTCTAAGTTACCAATAAGTGAGGTCAATTAATAACTGCTATCACCTTGTGAAGTACAACGTCACAATACCAATGAAATCAATCTCATAATAACTTTATCTCTATAACTGAATAAGTCCAGAACCAATCCTAAAAAAGATAGTCTACTGATTATCCTCGATCAATTTAAATTAACAAATATCGAATCATAAATAAGAAGTAGGACACTCTGGAATAACATGTGATCTAAAATAGTCTACATCTGATACTCAGTATCAAAATAAACCATCAATACTCCCACAACCTAACAGGTAGGTGAATACAGAAATAATTACTCCTAACAGTCCAAGATCAGTCTTATCGTACACATCGATATCAATAGTAGGATATTCATATATCTGATCATACTCCAACCATTATCAATATCATCTAATTACTATTTAATATCTGAGATAAAGAATATAAATCTAAAATTGACTTCAACTCTAAATAAGTCCACATACCGATCTAAGCATCATGAATTCTAATCCTTTAATAAAGTAAGATCATAACTAAACCGTCCTCAATATCCATATTAATTATTATTTGAATAATCACTAATTAAACATCAAGTCTGATAAATACGCCACATAAAATATACATTTCTAATTGAAAAATCACCTAGAGGGGGGGTGAATAGGTGACAATGCTAATCTATGAACTAAATGCGGAATTTAAAAATCTAAATGCAATGAGCACTCAAGTATGATCAACTAGTGATGCACACACAACCAAGCCAAGCAAATATGATGAACAATATGAATAGAAATGCAAGGCACAAAGTAAAGAGAGAGAGAGATAGAGAGCCAATAGATCAAACGCAAACACAAGGATATGTTATCGAGGTTCGAGCACCCAGCTCTACATCCCCGCCTTCGACACACGAAGGATTTCCACTAGCTCGTCCACCTAGGACCCTTTACAAAGAGTACCCAACTCCTCTCTTTACAACCTCCTCCTTGAGGCAAATTCCAAACCAATACAACAAACTCCCAATCACCAACCAATACAAGGATCACCTCTCAACTAGAGGGATACAACCCAAAGCACAAAGCTAAGAAAAGATTGGGTTACAACTTGGTGGTCACAACAACAACCACAAACAACTTCTTCTTCCCACACAAATATCCTATAGATATAGATAGTAGATTATAGCTCAAGTGTGGAGAAAACCAAGGAATTTGAAACCAGCAACTCAAAGAAAAACCTTTGGGAAACAAATGAAATCAAGATATAGAAGTTCAAGCAAAAGCTTTTCCAAAAACCCTTTTCTTTGGTTTTTCAAACCCTAATCAAAAACACAAAAGATTGTTCACTTTGAATCCAAAAACCTATTTTTCTTGCAGCAAAAACACCAGAGAGATAGAAAATTTTAGCCCAAAAATTCTTAGAGAAAAACTCTCTCAAATGGAGTATTTATAGGCAATTTAGAAAACTAGCCGTTTACAGAATTTTTGCCAGAAATAGCCTTCCGGTCGACCGGCCCGGTCGACCGTCCAACGTTCGAATTTTCGAACGTTACAGCTGCCGGTCGACCGGCCCATTGGGTTGCAGACGTGCACAGGTCTGTGCACGTCGGTCGACCGAACCGGTCGACCGGCCCTTGGTGCGGTCGACCGCTTCGGTCGACCGACCAGGCCTGTCAGCCTATAAATGGGTCAGAAAAACAGTGGTAAAAAATATTCCAATAAATCCTACAAAATCTCTAAAATTCCACAAAAATAGTTTTACCATTTTATATTGAAATACAAACTTGTGTTAAAAATCCTAACACAAATTTCAAACATATTTGACTATTTTTGTGTCATAGAAATTTTGCAAAAACTAAAAACCGTATTTTCTAAAACCTTGTATTTTGAATAGAAATACACATTGTCTAAAACTCATTCATGATACAAAAATTTGATATTTAAACACTTTGAAGCATATTGTATATGAATAGAAATTCAATATACAAGGAACATATATATATCATGATTTTTGTCATTAAGTCCAAAATAATGTTTTGATAAAAATACCAAAACATAAAACACATGAAATAGAATATTAAACTAAGTTTGTTTAAGCAATAGAAGCATGCATGTATATAGAACAAATCATATATACACTAAACCATGTAAACTTGTTTTGATATAAAATCTATTCATGAAAACCAAGATCGGTTAAACCAAAAACCGAAAAACAATATTCAAAACGTGAAACATGTGTGTTGTGAACTTGAGCTTATCATACTATACTAATCTTTACAATTAAGATCTAAACCCAAACTAAAAACTATGGATACCTAAGTCTTCTTGTAGAGCGCAATCTCCAAGTTGACTCGATCCAAAAACTCCTTTGATTCACCGAGCAATTGCAATATATCATCTTTGATGCGTTGCAATATATCATCTTTGATGCGCGGGCTCTTGAATCAACATGTGCAAGCTTCCAAATCATCTTGTTGAAGCTAAACACCAACTAATATCTTGATTAATGATCTGAGACTAAAACACAAGATTATTAGTACACATAACTACATGAGTTAGTCATCATCAAAACTAGAGTGGAAAGCCTTTGGGCCAACAATCTCCCCCTTTTTGATGATGACAAAACTCATGGAGTTATATATGCATGGATTAAAGTAAAGCTTCAAAGAAGCTCCCCCTTAACTCATGCATAACAATAAAACATATAAGATATGCAATGAATGTTCTCAAACACATAATAAAACATACTTTTGATATCAATAAAACAATACTAAAACAAAACAAAAACATATGACATACTTTTGATATCAATAAAACAATACTAAAACAAAACAAAAACATATGACATAAATCAACCATGCATATAAACTACAAATTCCTCTCCCCCTTTTTGTCACTCATCAACAAAGGGGTAAAACAAACATAATGAAGGCAAATCTTTTGATACCAAAAACAAATCAAACATAGCTAAAGCTTTTTGATATACCAAACAAGCAAACAAGCTCTTGAAAAAAAAAAAAATAATAGACTAAGCTCTTGATATTCAATTGAAACAATACAATAAAACTAATGCATAAATCAAATCATGCATATAATAAAAACTCATTATGATACCAATTTAAAATATGTGTCAAGGAAGTGCATTATGATACCAATTTAAGTAAACAAATAGCCTCTAGATACCAATAGAAGAAATTTTTAACACAAATGGCTTCTTGATACCAATAACACAACAATGTAAATTTTTTTTTTTTAATCATTTTTCATCATAAAGTTAGGGAGTGGAAAGCAAAACAAATACTTATTGAAATACAAAATACGAATTTTCTCCCTCTTTATGAAATACCAAAGAAACTTATGCATAAGCTTGTATTAAGATACCAATTGAAAAGCTTCATCAATTGAAACAATATAGTCATTTAGAATCAAGCTATGCAAATTCAAGATTTGTGCTCTAAAATATATGAATATGATAAGCACAAAGGAAACTTCTATGTATGTAAAAGATTAGATATCAATTGAAATTGATACTATATGAGGTGCAAACATACATACACAAAGCAAACACATATGAGTATACAAAAAATATGTCATATTGATACCAATTGAAAGAACTCAATGATACCAAATGAAATAACAAAAATAAGGTCAAGTGTATAACTCATATCAACTACCACCCATCCAAGATAAGTTTTAAATGATTTTCAAGATGAAACATACTTGATCATGGTCTCCCATCTAACCGCCCATGGATGGTAGGGGTTTTCAAAAATAGATTTGAACAATATAGTATGTTTGAAAATCACTACCTCATGAAGAATATCACAACTAGTTATGTAAGTCAACTAGTACGAAATCCTTCAAGATAAAATAAATGGATTTTTCATAAAACATGGAAATCACATGATCACTAAACACTCAAAAATCTATATGGCACCATAATACTCATGAAAATCAAGTCATGAGAAAACATCAAAAGGTGAGTGTACAAGTGTTGTGAGAAACATGTCATCATGAAAATTGACAATTAGGCTCAATATGGAAATCATCAAGATATGAATCATAAATGAATCATGAAATCCATGAAAGTTCATCTAGGATGTGAAATCACCAATTGAGAATTTGAAAAATCACTTATTGAAGTCCATGATATTAATTGAAAAATCACCTTAAAAACAAGATTTTCATCATAAATGGGAAATCACATAGAAACATGAAATTTATCCAAATGATCTTAAACTTCAAGGCATATGTATGTCATGTACAAACTAAAGTATACATACATATCCTAAACATAAAGAGTCCACAAAATAGTATGCATGAACGCACGTGGCTCAAGGATGTATATGTATAAGTGATAGTTTGGACAAGATGGACATATACATAAAGTTAAAACAAAATGTGTAAAATAGTGAATACAAGTCAAATGCAAGAATCATCAAAACTAGACTATACTAGTACAACAAGTGAATACAAATGAGCGTTCAAGCACAAACATATATAAAGGTCTATTTGTAGCTCACTCGTTGTACAAGTATACATCCTAATCTTAATGAAAACCATCATTCAAGCAAGTAGTCAACACATGAAGCATAAAACGAGTCAACAATCAATATGATCATGACAATCAAAAACACGAATTATTAAAATAAAAATATCATATAATCATAAACATCCAAATGGTCATAATGCATATGCATGTGCATTAGATCTAGGGCATACATGTTAGTTCTAAAACAAGGTGAGAACACTAAATATAGATCCATATGAAACATAGGTGCTCAAGTAACTAAACATGTATAACACTATTCTAATAAGCATGGCATAGGCATAATGAATAACAAAACATGACATGCCATAAATAGAAGAACATTAAAAGCATGCAAAATAAAAATGGGAGTTAGAGAATGATACCAAAACCGATGAAGGTGCATCTCTAGTTCTCCAAAACATGGTGGTCCTCTCCACCTAATTCCCTTGAGTGTGAAGCATCCAAATGATTTTCTTTTAAGCTTGGAACACATCCACCTCAAGGCACCAACACTCTCACGTGATGCGAGAGCCTCCACCTACATCAAAAATCAAGGAGGTGGATCTTGGTACCCATTTTCTAGTGGGTCCACGGGGGTTAGTTTCTTTCCTTACCCAAACAAGATTATTTGCTAAATTTCATGATAAATGCGATCATAACAAAATCTAGCAAGGTGGCCTTTTCGACCACAATGTGTACATGTGTACACGTGAGCATACATATGATGGTGGTGATCATGAAAAGCATGTGTATGCCTAGAGGTGTGTGCATGTAAAGATGGACCTTGTTTCTTGCGAACCAAGGTTTCCAAACGTGTATGATTTAAAGCACATTGGCTCAAAATGGAGCCCAAACTATCAACACTCATCTTCAAAACATTTATATCATTATCAACAGTGGAAGATAAAGTGGAGCATGCAATAGGTGTGCAAGAAGTAGAAGCTACACTAGCATGGCAAACAGAATATCAATATCATTTTGCAAAGATTTATTTTTAATCAAAACCAAATCCAATTCTTTTGTAATTGAATCAATTTTATTTTCAAAGTAAAATTTTCTTTGAAAACAAGATCCAATCTAGAAGACAAAACCTCATTGTGTTCTACAACATCATCAAAATCATTTTCGTTTTTCAAATCTTCAATCTCTTTAAGTGCAAGTTCAAGTTGAGATTGTAGTGAGTCTCGTTCACTAGTGATCTCTTCTTTCTCTTGCAAAACCGATTCAAAGGTTGAACATAAATCCTTTAATTCTTCTTTTAAGTCAAAATGTTTCTTTTTCAAAATCTCATGTTTTTCCATAAAATTTTCAAGTTTAGAGGCAAGTTCAACATTCAATTTTTGAACTTCAAAACAACCATGGCAATATGAGCTAGAGCTATCATCAAGAGGGGAATCCGAATGTACCTCATGAGTCATTCCCACATGCCATAAGGCAAGGCTCTTCGGATACATCTCTCGTAGATCTCCTCATATTGTTAATGATCCTTGGAAGCTCCAGAGATGTCAAGACACTCCAAACTGCAAAAGCCGAATCAAAACTATCAAAACAAGTAAAATTATTATCAAAAGATGCTCTAAGTGTTTTAAGTGCAAGTGCATTGGCCTTCTTATGCTTACTATTATTAGGGAGGGTTTCTATAGTGATGGCTTGATAAACTAGATGTCCTAATCCTTTTAGATGTCTAGTCATGTCTACCTTCCATGCATCAAGTCTAAAATGGTCAAACATAGGAGGGCTAGCCATGAGTGTAATCTAGTATGAGTGCAAATGAAATGCAAATGAAGATTAGCAAACCAAGATCTTTTACTCCTAGGTTGTTAAACCAAAATATCAGGAGCGCTAGCTCTGATACCAATTGAAAAATCACCTAGAGGGGGGGTGAATAGGTGACAATGCTAATCTATGAACTAAATGCGGAATTTAAAAATCTAAATGCAATGAGCACTAAAGTGTGATCAACTAGTGATGCACACACAACCAAGCCAAGCAAATATGATGAACAATATGAATAGAAATGCAAGGCACAAAGTAAAGAGAGAGAGAGATAGAGAGCCAATAGATCAAACGCAAACACAAGGATATGTTATCGAGGTTCGAGCACCCAGCTCTACATCCCTGCCTTCGACACACGAAGGATTTCCACTAGCTCGTCCACCTAGGACCCTTTACAAAGAGTACCCAACTCCTCTCTTTACAACCTCCTCCTTGAGGCAAATTTCAAACCAATACAACAAACTCCCAATCACCAACCAATACAAGGATCACCTCTCAACTAGAGGGATACAACCCAAAGCACAAAGCTAAGAAAAGATTGGGTTACAACTTGGTGGTCACAACAACAACCAAAAACAACTTCTTCTTCCCACACAAATATCCTATAGATATAGATAGTAGATTATAGCTCAAGTGTGGAGAAAACTAAGGAATTTGAAACCAGCAACTCAAAGAAAAACCTTTGGGAAACAAATGAAATCAAGATATAGAAGTTCAAACAAAAGCTTTTCCCAAAAACCCTTTTCTTTGGTTTTTCAAACCCTAATCAAAAACACAAAAGATTGTTCACTTTGAATCCAAAAACCTATTTTTCTTGCAGCAAAAAACACCAGAGAGATAGAAAATTTTAGCCCAAAAATTCTTAGAGAAAAACTCTCTCAAATGAAGTATTTATAGGCAATTTAGAAAACTAGCCGTTTACAGAATTTTTGCCAGAAATAGCCTTCCAGTCGACCGGCCCGGTCGACCGTCCAACGTTCGAATTTTCGAACGTTACAGCTGCCGGTCGACCGGTCCGGTCGACCGAAAATTCCTGAGAGCAAACAGCTCTCCGTCGGTCGACCGCTTCGGTCGACCGGCCCATTGGGCTGCAGACGTGCACAGGTCTGTGCACGTCGGTCGACCGAACCGGTCGACCGGCCCTTGGTGCGGTCGACCGCTTCGGTCGACCGACCAGGCTGTCAGCCTATAAATGGGTCAGAAAAACAGTGGTAAAAAAATATTCCAATAAATCCTACAAAATCTCTAAAATTCCACAAAAATAGTTTTACCATTTTATATTGAAATACAAACTTGTGTTAAAAATCCTAACACAAATTTCAAACATATTTGACTATTTTTGTGTCATAGAAATTTTGCCAAAAACCAAAAACCGTATTTTCTAAAACCTTGTATTTTGAATAGAAAATACACATTGTCTAAAACTCATTCATGATACAAAATATGATATTTAAACACTTTGAAGCATATTGTATATGAATAGAAATTCAATATACAAGGAACATATATATATCATGATTTTTGTCATTAAGTCCAAAATAATGTTTTGATAAAAATACCAAAACATAAAACACATGAAATAGAATATTAAACTAAGTTTGTTTAAGCAATAGAAGCATGCATGTATATAGAACAAATCATATATACACTAAACCATGTAAACTTGTTTTGATATAAAATCTATTCATGAAAACCAAGATCGGTTAAACCAAAAACCGAAAAACAATATTCAAAACGTGAAACATGTGTGTTGTGAACTTGAGCTTATCATACTATACTAATCTTTACAATTAAGATCTAAACCCAAACTAAAAACTATGGATACCTAAGTCTTCTTGTAGAGCGCAATCTCCAAGTTGACTCGATCCAAAAACTCCTTTGATTCACCGAGCAATTGCAATATATCATCTTTGATGCGTTGCAATATATCATCTTTGATGCCCGGGCTCTTGAATCAACATGTGCAAGCTTCCAAATCATCTTGTTGAAGTTAAACACCAACTAATATCTTGATTAATGATCTGAGACTAAAACACAAGATTATTAGTACACATAACTACATGAGTTAGTCATCATCAAAACTAGAGTGGAAAGCCTTTGGCCAACACTAATCACAGTCATGAACCTATCATCTCAAAATCAATCCCATAGATAGACTATCATAATTAGATCTGAATCTGAAGATGATAATCATCTACACATGAAGCGGTATAAGTCTAATATCTCAATATCAAAATACAAGGTCTCAACATCAAAATACAAGGTCCATATACATCTGATGCTCAAATATGAACTAATCCAGCAAGTCAATAGATCGAATCAAGTCACAGTCCAAGATATCCAATACTAGGCCTAAGCCAACAGTGACAAACTACCAACACATGAAATGATAAAAGTAAAACACAAATTCATATTGACAACGATAAATAAGAAAATGATATGAGAACAAATACTCACATGAAATGATGTGGTTTCGGAACCAAATCGCTGTCTGGTCTTCACTGCACGAGTCAGTACTGATCTATGAAGCATCCCGTGGATAGGTCTTCGAATCACCTGTGTATCATGTCCATAACGGGCACAAATTTGAATCGGGTCCGGATCTCCTATAACAGATCTGGATCTCACAGAATGAATCTGAAACGCTGCAACACGCAGCCAAACATATAGACAGGAAGGGGAATCAACACATACTCATAATATACTCACACATGTACCCATAGAAGCATGCCACACGTGCATACACCCACGGGTACACCCATATTCATACACTCATATGGTATACACATACATATACACAATAATCATGCATACATACACATAACTATACACTTATATACGTGCATACATACAAATACCTATATACATACACATATCTACACGTATATATGAGTATATACATATATACATATATATAAGTACACACATAAATATATATTATATATACACATACCTATGCACACATCTATGCATAAATACATGCATACATAAACTCACGCACCCACACACAATTAAACACACTTCCACATTATTACATGTTTACCCCTACACATTAAATAATAAAATACTTACACATGCATGCAATGAACAATATAAGATAAAGGAGGAGACTCACACAATGGGGTGACTTGCGGCGCGCAGATGGAGGCTCTGACGGAGGCGGCGGAGGCCGCAGAGGATGTCGATGGATAGAGGATCTCGCCGGAAAGGGCGCGGGTGCGTTCACGCTCGCCGACGGCGATTGATTGGCGAAAAGCAAGCACATGAATAAAAAAGCGTGTGGGTCGATGTTACTGCTTTTGCGATTTTTCGTAGTAGAGAAGTGGCTATATGGGTCATATCCACAATGAGGGAGAGCGATGAAAGATTGATGCGGCTTTTATGTTCAAGAAAAGAGAAAGTTCTTTGTTTCAAATAAAGAATTGGAAAATGAAAACAAGTTGGTTTCAAGGATTGTTTTAGAATGGTTTGGTGGTTTGTAAAATTAGATTTTCTTAATGGTAAAAATGCATTGCTAACTTTCTACTAAGTACTCCCACTAATCCCTAACTTCTTGAAGATGTAGCCTTATAATGGATCATAGATAAGTATACCCCCTTATGCGTAGGAACTATTCACGTGAAAATCGAGTGAAAGTTCTTCCTATAACTTAGCTTAACACAGCAAAAACTTGGACATTTGCTTATCAAGATCCAATTGAAGGCGAGAATAGGGGAAGACACAACTGTACTAATGGTATCGACAAAGTTAAAAAGAAAATCTCTAACTTACAACAAGTAAAGTACAAAACCCATAGATCATCAAAAACCCATTAAGCATGAAATATAAGATAGTTAATACTTATAGGTAAGTTAGAGTTAGAACTCTCGTCTTAAGATGTCATAGCTCTCGTTTACACAAGGCTTGTTTGACATTATTGACTCATTTGGGTTATCAATCAAATTGTTAGAGATTAGTGAGTTAGTAGTTAGTTAGTTAGTCATGCAATGAAAGAGTTAGTTAGACATACTTGAGAAAAGAAACCACAAAAGAGAAGTAAAAAGAGGGAGTTACACTACAACAAGAAATTAAAAGCAAATGGAAATTACAAGGAAATGGAAAGAAGAAAGAGAAGTAGTTACTTGTATTAGCTTGTCACTCTTCAAATACAACTTATACACACTCTCTCTTTTTCACTCTAACAGCTAAAACTAAAACTAGAAGAAGAAGGAAACTAAAACAACTGCAACTCTTACAAACAAAGCAACAATACAACTCTAAACTCTGGATATCTCCCAACTAAAGACTCTTGGGGGTATTTATAGGCACCAGGGAAGAGGGGGCAGGGGGCAACCCCGGCCCCAAGGCCCAGGCGCACGCGCGCCAGTATTGCCACGAAAACGCGGCCCAGGTCGCGTTTTCGCGACAATGCTGGGGAGGCGCGCGCCTGGCTTCCTGCTGGGTGTCGTCCCGTCTGTCTCCCGTCAGGTGGATCTCCTGGATTCGTGATTTGATGCCCTGTTCTGACAAAATCTCCTCTCTAAAGTCAATGGCTACTTGGTAATCACCCATTAAATAGTGGTTTAGGGTATTCCTCTTCATTTGCACACCATGGACCTAGGATTAAGCAAGCAAAACTTTATTAGCAGAATTTTACATCAAATAAATATGAGAATGTGATGAAAATTATGCAAAATTAGAAACTAATCACACCCCCACACTTATCTTTTTGCTCGTCCCGAGTAAAACAAAAATAAGAAATTATTACACCACTTTTGAAGGTGACGCGATTGCACTGAGCATGTGCAACAAGCCTTTAAACCTCTAAGTTTCCCTTAGGGTGTTGTCTCCTGAGGGTTTTCAGCGGATTGCACCTAGAAAATCCAGTAAGTGAAAAAAAAATACTTAGTTTTTAGCAAACCTCTTTTAAGAAAAAGAATTTTCAATTAGCTAAGTAAAAATGACCGAATGGTGTAAGAATTAGGCTCAATCCTCATAAGTCCTCCTATACTTTAACCTTTATAAAAGAAGAAATTATGATTTTTCTTTAAACTTAGAAAGGATCTTATACTTCTAACTCATTCTATTATTTTGCTTTAGATAGATATGCATAATGTGTAAGTGTGATGTGCTTGAAAATTTTCAACTCAACTTTGAATATCATTTAATTTTATTTATATTTATTTATTATTCTTGGTTTCATTAGGCTTTCTATTTTACTCATATAACACATATCAAACCGATAACTCCCAAACCAGATGGTTTTAGGACACCAGGTGGAAAAAACCCCTCGGGTCAACTATGCAAGTAGAGTAGGCCACGAAATCAAGATTTACTTATATATTATATATTGATTATTTTTTTAGCGTGAGTAATCATGCTTCTTGAGGCACAATTATCCAGCGTTTTTTTTCCAGAGTTGTGTCTCTAAATCCCAAGCATGTGTGTGTGGTTTATGCATATTCTACAAAGGCTAAATAAAAAGTATGAGTTATTTTCCTTATCCCTCCTAACTTTTTAGTCAAACCAATCTTTCTTGTTTATTTAGGCAAAAATAAAGATTCATTAATAAGGTTCCCTTAATTCCTACAACCTTTTGGTAATTTTATAAAGAGTATGAAATTTCTTTTCAATCTGGAGATTTTTTTTTTTGAAAGAGAAGTAAGAAAAAGTGTTAGCACCCCCCCCACACCTACCTAATGCATTGTCCTCAATGAATGTGATGTAAATGCAAAAGCAATAAATAGGGTGAAGAAGGATGTTACCGTCTTCATTGACCCGGGCTGGCCAAGTACGAATAGGCAAAAGAAATGTCAAAAAAAATGTAGAAGGGGTAAGCATCTAAACAATAAGAAATATTTTTTATATTATTATTTATTATTATTATTTTAATTGTTGTGGTTAGGTGTATGACGGGGCAAAAAGAGTCAGCACACTGTCATTCGGAGTCATAAGCTCAGTGGTCAAGAAGGGCTTCAGTCTTTGCCCGTTCACTTTGAATTTCATGTTGTTCTTAGGGTCTACAATAAGAAAACGGTGCGTACAATGAACGGTCCAGACCAACGAGTCTTCAGCTTCCCCACGAAAAATATGAAGCCTTGAGTTGTACAGTAAAACCTTATCTCTCGGAGCAAAGTTTTTTCAGGTTATGATCTGGTCATGAAAAATTTAGTCCTGCTTTTGGTGATTCGAGCATTCTTATAGGATTCATTCCGTATCTCCTCTAATTCTGAGATCTGTAGTCTCCTTAGCTCACCGGCCTTACTCAGATCAAAATTGAGTTGCTTAATTGCCCACAGGGCACGATGTTCTAACTCGACTGGTAGATGACAGGCTTTTCAAATACGATACTATAAGGAGACATCCCCAGAACTGTCTTAAAAGCAGTGCGGTAAGCTCACAATGCATCGTTGAGTTCGACCGACCAATCTTTTTAGTTTTGTCCGACAGTCTTTTCTAAATGAGCTTGATTTCTCGATTGGTGACTTCGACTTGCCCATTCGTCTGGGGGTGATACGGAGTAGATAATTTGTGATTGATGAAATATTTCCGCATCAGAGCTTCAAAAACTCTATTGTAGAAATGTGATCCATTATCACTAATTATCGCTCTCGGGGTGCCAAATCGGGAGAAGATATTTTCTTTGAGAAATTTGACAACCACTTTGTTGTCATTGGTCTTTGTAGGCATAGTTTCTACCTATTTAGAGACATAGTCTACAGCAACCAAAATGAACTGGTTGCCCAAGGAATTAGGGAATGGTCCCATGAAGTCGATACCCCAAACACCAAAAATTTCAACTTACAGGATCGGGTTTAGGGGCATCATGTCTCTTCTTGAAATTTTCCCAATCTTCTGACAATTTGCGAATGACTTACAAAAATGGTATGAGTCTTTGAACAAAGTGGGCCAGTAAAATCCACTTTCTAGAACCTTCTCTGCAGTCTTGCGAGGACCAAAGTGTCCTCCGCATGCAAGGTCATGGTAAAAGCTGAGCACACTCCTCTGTTCCTCCTCTGGTATGCATCGTCGAATAATCTGGTCTGGACAATACTTAAAAAGATACGGCTCTTCCCAGAAGAAGTACCGTACTTAGGCAAAGAAGTGATATTGGTCTTGCTTTATCCAGTCAGCGGGTAATTATCCAGTGGCCAGGTAATTAACAATGTCCGCATACCAGGGTTCCTTAAGAATGGCCAGGATGTGCTCTTCTGAGAAATCCTCGTTGATCGGAGCTTGTATGATTGGTGCGTTCGGAATTCGTGACAAATGATCTGCAACCACATTTTCTATACCTCTTTTATCCCGAATTTCTAGGTCAAATTCTTGAAGCAGAAGGATCCATTGAATCAATCGAGCTTTTGCTTCCTTCTTGGTCATGAGGTATTTCAGTGCTGAATGATCCGTAAAAATCACCATCTTTGAGCCTAACAAGTAGGGCTGGAACTTCTCTAACGCAAAGACAACGACCAAGAATTTCTTCTCAGTCGTTGTATAATTCTGTTGGGCGTCATTCAAGGTCATACTTGAGTAGTAAATCACGTGCTACTTATTATCGATGCGATGTCCTAGAATAGCACCAATAGCAAAATCAGATGAATCGCACATGATTTCAAATGGTTAGGCCCAATTAGGAGCAGAAATAATAGGCGCAGAAATAAGTTCTTACTTAAGCTTCCCCCATGACTTGAAACATTCATTGTTAAAATCAAAGGGCACGTCCTTAGCGAGCAGGTTGGTTAAGGGCCTAGCAATTTTACTAAAATCCTTATGAACCATCGGTAGAACCCAGCATGCTCTAGAAAGGATCTAATATCCTTGATGCTTTTGGGTGGTGGAAGCTCAGCAATCACTTCTACTTTAGCCTTATCCACTTCAATGCCTCTCCTAGAAATCTCATGGCCTAAGACAATCCCCTGTCTCACCATGAAGTGACATTTCTCCCAGTTTAGAGTTAGATTCTTCTCCTTGCATCTTTGCAGAACTAACTCTAGGTGATGAAGCCACTGATCAAATGAATCTCCGTAGACGGAGAAATCATCCATAAAAATCTCAAGGAAATGTTCTACCATGTCGGAGAAAAGACTAAGCATGCACCGTTGGAATGTTACGAAAGATCTAAAGGGCATGCGTCAGTAAGCAAAGGTTCCGGACGGGCAGGTGAACGTGATCTTTTCTTGATCTTCTGCAGCAATGGGGATTTGATTGTACCTGGAGTACCCATCTAGAAGCAATAGTACTCGTGTCTAGCGAGGCGCTCAAGCATTTGGTCGATGAAGGGTAGCGGGAAGTGGTCTTTACGAGTGGCTGCATTCAACTTTCTATAGTCGATACAAACACGAATCTTGGTAAGCAGTCTTATTTGTACAACTCTTTGTGCTCATTTTAACCACCGTAAAACCAGCTTTCTTCGGGACCGCATGAACAGGGCTAACCTATTGGCTATCAGAAATGGGATAAATGATCCCATTATCTAGTAGTTTCAAAATTTCCTCTTTAACTGCCTCTTGCATGAGTGGGTTAAGCCTGCGTTGTGGATTCCTCCTGGGGGTTACTTCATCGGTTAAATGGATTCTATGTTGCACTATGGCTGGACTTATCCCTTTGATGTCCTTCATCATCCATCCAATGGCTTCCCTATGTCTTTTCAGAATAGACATTAAGCTGTCCTCTTATTGTTCAGTCAGGTGGGATGCTATGATGACTGGCAAGGTGTCCTTTCTGCCTAGATAGGCGTACTTGAGGTGTTCAGGTTGGAGGCGATCTCTGGACTTTTAATCCTATGATGAGGTACACTTGGGCTTGGCGCCCAATCCACTGCTGAATCTACGATCTACTTTAGATTAAAATACTCAGCCTCCAGATCAAACTTTGCCTCTGTTTCTATCTCCATGCTTTCCTTATGCTCACTGGTCAGGTTTTCATTGTAATTGACCTCAAATGTCTGATCATTGACATCCCTGGGTTATCTTCCAAGATTGAAGACATTGATTTCCTTCGTCATGTCTCCAAAGGTCAATCGCATGGACCCGTTCCTACAGTTGATTGTGGCATTGGCTGTAGCAAGAATAGGCGCCCTAAGATGACTGGAGTTTGAGACCTTAGAGTGGCACAGGTTGGGTCTCAAGCACGATGAAGTCAACGGGGTAGATGAAATTCCCGACTCAGATAAGGACGTCTGTTATTTTCCCTTGGGGATTTTCACAGATCAGTCAGCTAACTGAATGGTGACTCGGGTTGGCTCAGCTCGCCCAACCAAGTTACTGGTATACTGAGGGAGGTAGCAAGTTGATACTTGATCCCAGGTCATAAGTGCTCTACTAATTTCTGTCTGTCCTATAATGCAGGAAATTGTACGACATTCGGGATCCTTGTATTTCACCGAAATGGGACCAGACAGAATTTCGCTTATATTGGTTTCCAAGAACACTTTCTTGGGCACATTTATCTCTCTCTTCTTTGTACACATATCCTTAAGAAATTTGGCATAAGCTGGGACTTGTTGGATAGCGTCAAGAAGAGGCACATTCAGTTTGACCTGGTTAAACATCTCAAGCATCTGTTCCATGTGCGTATTCTTATTGTTGTTCCTAAGCTATTGGGAAAGGGTGCTACAGGCTTATGAACTTGTTCAGCAGTTTTATCCTCGTCAGATGTTTGAGGAGCAGATTAAGAGAAACTAGCAGAGGTGGAGGCTGGAGTAGGATCAGTTTGGACTGGCTTTGTCTGTTAGTAGACCTGGTTGTCTACCTTCTTTTCAGATCGAAGTGTGTGAACAGCATTGCACTGGTTGATCGATGAATCTTGAATTTCATATGCATGATTGGAGTTTTTTGGTTAATTAGCGGCTGATTAGGTAAAATACCCTTTGGTCTTTCACTTAGGGAGCTAGCTAATTGGCTCATCTGCATTTTCAATCTCGATATAACCTGTGAATGGTTGTTCAACGTTGTCCCTGATTTTGCATAAAAGTGGTTTGGGACTTCATAAAGCTTCCATGCTCTCCTCCAACTTACTGAATTTCTTTTCCATTAGTGAACTTTGAGAGGAGAAAGAGGGAGCTTGACTGGGGAAATTTGGTGGAAGACTGGGATGGTGAAAATTGTTGGAGAAATTAGGCCTAGGAGATTGTTCTGGGCACAGGAGAAATTTGGGTGATTCCTCCAACCTGGATTGTATGTTTGCGAGTAGGGATTAGGCGACGGCCGTGAGTAGGCCGCGTCTAGGTGTTTCAGTGGCACTTGCTGGGTATAGAAAATGGGGCACTCTTCAAAGACATGGTTTGGTACCTGACAGTATGAACACCCGGATTGTGAATTGGTGGTGGGTTGATTTGGTTGACATTGGCTGGCTCTCTTGTTTCTAAAGTCTCTATTCTCCTCATTAGGGTTGCAATCTTGGCCTCTGCAGCTATGGATGATTCTAGAGATAGGAGCCCTCCTCTTGAAGCTATAGACTGTAAATTCCTTGATTTTTCTGAGGCTGGCTCCCATTGCAGGGTTTTCTCAGCTAAATCCTCAAATAAGTCCCAACCCTGTTTCTTATCCTTTTGCAAGAACCCTCCCTAACACATGGTTTCTAAAAGGGTTTCGTTTGATAATCTAAGCCATCGTAGAGAATTAGGCACTGATGCCGTTTCTCCACACCATGATGAGGGCACCGAGCTAGGAGATCTTTGAATCGCTCAAAGTATCTCCAAAATGGCTCGCTCTGTTCTTGCCTGAATTGCATAATATTTTTTTTTCTAATGAGGGCAGTTTTGTGAATTGCGTAGAATTCTTCAAGAAGGCCTTGACGAAATCATCCCATGTCGTGACAGAATCTACCGCCAAACTGTACAACCATTTCTTTGCTAGGTCCTTTAGGGAAAAGGAATGAAACGCAACCTAACGGCATTGTCTCCTAGCTGGGTATACGCATCATGAGACACACTTCTTCAAACTCCCTAACAAAGAAGTATGCGTCCTCTGATTCTAAACCATGAAACTTTGAAAGAGTGTTGATGAATTGAGGCTTTAATTCAAAATTATTTTCATTTGCGGCAGGCAGTTTTATACAAGATGGTAATGAGGTTCTGATAGGGTAAAACTTGTCCTGAAGTGACGCCATCACAGGTTCTGGATGCAAGGGTAAAGAAGTGTTTCTAGTTAATCTAGAACAGGATCTCTTACCCACTCTTGCATGCAGCACACCACAAATAACGTAAAACAACAAACAAACGAAAAGAATAAAATAAACAAATAAAAGAAGAAAAATAACCACAAAGCCTTAGTCTAAGGTACCTAGACCTAGACGACTCCTGACTGGTCGATTCTCCGAGGGAGGTTGTTGCGGGAACTCGACTACAAGCTAATCGGGCAGGAAAGGGCAAAACTCGGTGGGAGGTATCCGGGCGTGAGCCATGGGCCTTAATTGCGCCAAACCACGGAGCTTTCGAGGCTTTGCCTCTCAATCCACTTTTCTTAGACACCGATTTTGTAGGAATATAGTTCTCGCAATTTCTAACCTCAGTTAATCTCTTAGTGAGTCCGAGATGTCCCTAGGGCCAACGTCTATCAATTTTAATTAAGGCTTGGGATAGTGTGAGTGCACTTGGAGATGGTTTTTTGGGCTAAAGAAGGGTGATGAAATCCCCACCTTATTTTGTTTATTTGGATTTTATCCTTAATGTCAATTATGCAAGTGTACAGTATATTCACAACAAGGTAACACTCAAAGCGGTAAATCACTCCAAAATGTTGGTTCTATTCTATTGAATGCACACGTGCCTTTTCTCCAGCACTCTTCAACAGAAATTGAAATGAATTGAAATAGACACGTGCTCTAAATGCAAAAGTCTAATCCAAATTTCAATTAAGTAACAGTGAATTTCTGTTTAGTTTATTACACATGTATAGGGTGAAGCATTCAATGAACTAAAAATTTAGGAAGCAATTTTAGCGGCTTTCAGCAACCCTACAAAAACGAGTTTGTTAGTACTTCAATCGGAAAAACTCGCTTTTACACGAATTTTTCTGAGGGCAAATGAATCCTCCTGCAACGTCCTTGGCCACCTCTTTCGCTTCTTGTGATAATGAGCTCTTTGGTACTTCTACACACAAAAATAAAGAACAATTTTTAGTATTGAACAATAAAGCCGTTCCCTCCCCGGCAACGGCGCCAAAATTTGATCGGCAAAAAGCAAGTGCATGAATAAAAAAGAGTGTGGGTCGATGTTACTGCTTTTGTGATTTTCCGTAGTAGTGAAGTGGTTGTACGGGTCGTATTCACAATGAGGGAGAGCGATGAAAGCTTGATGCGACTTCTATGTTCAAGAAAAGAGAAAGTTCTTTGTTTCAAATAAAGAATTGGAAATAAAAACAAGTTGGTTTCAAGAATTATTTTAGAATGGTTTGGTGGTTTGTAAAATTGGATTTTCTTAACGGTAAAAATGCATGGCTAACTTTCTACTAAGTACTCCCACTAATTCCTAACTTCTTAAAGATGCAGCTCACGTGGATCATAGGCAAGCATACCCCTTATGCATAGGAACTATTCACGTGAAAATCGAGTGAAAGTTCTTCCTATAACATAGCTTAATGTTGACTGATTTTTCCTGCACACAAAAATTAGAATATTAGATTAAGAATAGATCGTGCGAGGAATCAGTTCTAATCCGCGTAGCAGGGCTATGCGGGTCGTGATCCTCAAGGAGGGACTGCGATGGAAGCGTTAAGCAAGTTATACTCTAAAGCTTTTATTTTTATTAGTTAAATGGTGGTATTTACAATGGGTGGTATTTACAATGGATGGAAGAAAAGAATTGTGGAAGATGTGGATTTAATCTAAAAAAAGAAAAGAAAAGAAACAAAAGAAAATAAAACTTACTTGAGATTGTTGAAGAAAGAACGTGAAAACCTTACATGTTCTACCTTGCTTAGGAGGCGTTCCACGAATAGATCATAAGATCGATCTCAATCCCTGTGCACATTATATCGTCAAGCATACTCAAGTACGAAGTGATGCGTAGCTTGGAGGAGACGTCTTCATGAACTATCGCTGGTTCTCACAGAGCTTAGTTATACGTGCTTATGGAATCCACTTGCATGTTCATCAACAACCACAAGATCACAGAGAAAAAGAAAAGAAAAACAAAATAAAAATAACACATAAGAATAAAGAACAAAAAGAAAAGTAATTACCTTTATTGCTTTAATCAATGGCAGAGAAAGAAGATACATCGGTGTCACGCTCAATATAATCCTCTCTCTCTCTTGAAAATAAAAAGAAAAGAACCCTAATTTACAAAGAAACCTAGAAGAAACCCTAATTTTGGCCCTTGGCTCTTCTCTGGACGCTGGACTCCCTTTGCGTTGCACTGCAGGTGATATTTATAGGTGCAGAAGGCTACAGAGTCCTGGATGAACTTGCCCACGAAATCTGGTACTCTGATCATCCACTTTGCCGCGGAAACACCGCGGAAACGCGGCACTTTAGTGGCTTCTGGCCGCGCTGGCGGCGCTTTGGCGCGTGGCTCTCTGGTCCGTCCATCTGGGATTTTCCTTCTAGAAATTGAATCCTGGCTCTTAATCTTTGGATTTGGATATAACTTGGGAATCAAGTTACCTAGATCCCAAATCTTTTCCACGAATTTTCCTTCTCTTCTTTTAGCTTTTATCCTATCCTGCAAGTGTTTAGGGTTGAATAGAAGTCTATCCTTCCCTCTTCTTTGTATTTGCAACTTTGGCCCTTGTATTTGCATTTTGACTCTTTGTATTTGCGCTTTTTCACCTGGGCTTCAAACATGGGCTTGGATCTGGGCTTTTGGGCTCTTTAGGCTTTATTTATTGCTAAAATAACAATTCGAGGCTGCACACAATAAATTACTAATTATTAATAAATGTGCAGAATTAAATGAATAAATATGAAAATGTGATGGTAAATATGATGATAAAATGCACTTTTGACTACCAATCACACCCCCACACTTATCTTTTTGCTCGTCCTCGAGTAAAAACAAAGAAAAGAAAAGTTAATCTAACCTAACTCACTTTCGTAGGAATCACGATTGCACTTAGCACGTGCAACAAGCCGTTAAACCCCTAGGTTACCCTAGAGGACGAGTGTTGTCTCGTGAGGGTTTTCAGCGGATTACACCCACAAAATTCATAAAAAGGAAAATATTTGAATTATATTTGAAGAGACTAAGTAGTCTATAAGTTTTAGGATCCTCATTTTTATTCATTCTTCAAACCTAGTCTTTTATAAAGTCAATTGTTATTCATTTTAGGTAAGGATTAAATTGAATTTCTAATATAGTCTTTTTCGTTACCAAAAGTCATACGCACC